>JABSTR010000484.1:0-12500 GCA_013339765.2 Haemaphysalis longicornis | reverse complement strand
GGGGCGGGGCATCGGGCCACCTTTGTTTGCGCATTGGGCCGCTTCTATTGCATGTATTGCGAAAATATTTCGCACACGGGAACTATTCAGTATGTACTTGCTGCTAGTAAACTTTTCTTTTAATTCTAGAACCGCTTCACCTTCCCTTTAAGGTTCTTTATAGCGCCAAATGAGGTGATTGTCATTTTTGTATAATACACGAATGCAGAAATCAAATTCGAGAAAAAATGTGCCAGGATCGGAAGCAACATTCGAACCCACGACCTCCGTGTAACGCATGCGGTGTACTATGAACTGTGCTATCCCGGCGGCGGATTTCCTGTTTTTTTATTGCCGACTGGGCCAAACAAAACAAGTACTACAGAATCAGCCCAAAGGCCTGAAAAAGGAGAGGAACATATATAAAACCGCCGCGCTTCTAGCTGGCGGTTACGTCCTTGTGACCTTTTAAAACAGTAATACATTCATAACCCCGATCACTTCGTCTTCGTATTCCAGCTTCAAATTAATTCGCGGAGCTTACACACGTGTTCAACAAAGTGTTTTTCCACAGACTTTTCATTGAAATCTGCATTCCGTACCTCCATTCTACAAAACAAAAACAATTCGTATGGTAGCACATCTGGTTTGACATCTAGGAAACGAATTCTATGTGGGCTAAGGGCTACGTCTTTTTTCACTGTACGTTGCAAGACAACCCCAAAAAGTCCAGCGTCCCAACATTCGATAAAGACATGTTCGGCACTTTCCGGTTTTTTTACATACTGTACAGTCGGCACCCCATGGTAAAAATAAACCTTTTTCTAACATCCATGTTTGTACCGGTAGCGTATTAGTGTGTAACTTGAAGAAGAACGTTTTAACAGGTCCTGGCACTAGCATTATTTTCACTACCCGTAGAACATCATGTCCGGATCCACCAATATACAAGGAACGCTACATCGGTTCTGGGAATAGAAACATTTATGAGGTCACGCGACCATTTGTTACCGTTTACAGTAGACAAAAAATCTCTAGAAAAACGCGCAATTAAAAACGACAGGATAAAACAACTTCTCTAAAAAAAAGAATTCCCCGCATTCCCCCAGGGGAAGAATGTGAAAGTGCGAATGCACGAGTTGAATTGCGCGGTTCGGTAATGTTCGCGAAAGAGAGATCACACACACACACACACAACTACAAAGAAAGAAAGATGCATTTATTCACAGACACCTATTTGTGTTGTCGTTGTCGTTGTACTTGATTGCTAGAGCGGATCTCAGCTTTGAAATTTCGTGTCAGTACTCCTTTAAGCGGGTGCATTAGCCCTTCTCACGCCCGATTCCTGGCCAATCCCCCACGTGGGTATGTGCGATGTCAGCGGCCAGGCAGCGCGCCGCCCTCTCCCCCCGTTGCCAAGGAAGACAAGGAGATTCCCGGCCAATCCCCCGCGTGGGCATGTGCCATGTCAGCGGCCAGGCAGCGCGCGCCCATCTTCCCCCGTTGCCAAGGGAGACGAGGAGATTCCTGGCCAATCCCCCACGTGGGTATGTGCCATGTCAGCGGCCAGGCAGCGCGCGCCCATCTCCCCCCATTGCCAAGGAAGACGAGGAGCGCGCGCACCCGCAGCTGTTGCTATGCGGACGGCGGCGGACGCTTCAGGCTCGCTTAAGAAGTGCATTCGCACTTAAAAGAGACTATCCGAATAACGTGTACCGTGCGCTGACATCACTACAAGGTCGGGTAAAGCACTCGCAACCATGAGCTGTAATAAGTTGGGGATAAACGGGTCCGCCTGCTCCCGAAAAAAAAAAAAAAGGGAAAGAAGTTGTCTTACAAAAACATGCTAGAGTGACAGGCCTCCCCTTCGAACTTTTCTGAATAAGTTGTTCCGGCGCATCCTTTAATAAGTTGACTGCCAAACAAAGACCACAAATACCGGACACTAGCCTTCGGCTATCGGTCCAAATATTTTTGTATTGCTTTTAAAGGAGCCATGAAGAGAAAACACAAGTTTGGTTCATTCGAAAGATTGCCTCGTTAGAACCATAACGACACCACTTATAACGCAAACTTCGCTGAAATAAGCTACATAATTAGGAAAAAAGGAAATGACCATGCGACCCACCAGCTCATTTTCCGCAACAGAACCTGTGATGTCACTTGGGAATGCTCTGCGATTGGCGGAGGCCGGCAAAAGCAAACGCATGTTAGGCAGGGCTTACAGCTTGCATAGAGAGCTAAATGCCCGTGAAACATACTGCACATTCTTTTTATGACAAAGAACGGTGAAGTAAACGGTTGAAGGTCCGAACGAACTCGCAAGCGTGTGCGCCAATGCGTACGAAACTAGCGCGCCGGCCGAGCTCGACATCTCGCCGTCGCGCAGACGAATTTTCGGGTTCGAGGCTCTTCGGGGCCAACGAACCGTTCCAGCACGCACAGCCGCGACCTTGCTTCGTATCGTAATCCCTTCACAGGAGGTTGGCCGTCATATCGCCAACCAGCAAAGGTAAAAATAGAAACGGGGGGAGTAAGGAACAGCAAGAAGCGACGAGATAGTGCCAGTCGTCGCGTAAGTTTCGAATGGTGTTGGGCTTGCTGCTGTCGTTACGAGCTCGTTTCCAGTTTACAACCACTGAAAACTTCAGTTTGTTCAGTTACGGCAGGGACCCTTACGTTAGCTCACTCCTGGGACATGCTGGCGCTCGTCGCCGACTTCTCTCGTCAAACGCTCTGACCTTGGGGAAAAAAAATGCTGTAAACACCGCGCATTGACGCTCGTATCTTTCTGGTCGAAGCAGAGAGCTCGCGCGAACGGCTTTCCATACACGACACCGGCCAACTGGCATAAGTGATACTGCTACTGAAATTGAAATTAACTATTTCCGTAATCAAAATGCGGCACATACGTACCAGTCTATATTCGTCCGTCGCGACGGGGCTGACGAGGCAGCGGTGCCGACGGCTGGGCGTTCGTCTGTTGTGGCTATCGCGGAATGGTCGCTTTCCCGTCCACCGCGTATCCCACAACTCTTGCCGCTCGTGCACTTAGAAGCATTGAGCGTTCAAGTGGTGTGAGGTTGTTAAATGCAAGCCCGAGCTCCTCGGCGAGAGTTTTGTTCTCCGGATCAGGCGATTCCATGACTAGGGCTGCGGGTGCACTAGGTTTTACTAGTATTTTTAAAATGGCCGCCGTCTCGATCGACTCCCGCGTGTGGGTGCTATATGGAGTCGACATACTAAGTACCTGTTTCATGGACCGGCTCTATGACGCCATTGTACACGTCACGGAATTTTCAATTTTAGCGGGAGATTTAAAATTTTGGCTTAAATTGCCTTATTTCTCAGTGAATAAAGCATCATTTGCTTCCGGGAAAGCGCTTGGGGTACTATGAAACACCTAATCTTTCGAATAAAACAAACTTTTGTTTTCTCTTCATGGCTCCTTTAATAAAGTTGACTTATGAAAAAAAAAATGCGGTGAAAATTCTGCCCATTCAGTCGAGAACAGGAGCGGGCCTGCATGACATACCAGATTTTAGAGACAAAGAAAACATTACAAACTGTTGTTCGGGAAAAGATGTACCGGCAGCGGCACTCCCACTTGGCCGTTTGCGCGCGCATTTCCTATGCTCTTTCATTCCATTATTTCGTGCTGTTTCGATACTGGTCAAACGGTATCCCCAGATACTTAGTTGGCTGCGTTGACCAGTTGACGTTTTCAAAAACATTCGGGGCATTTAACCATTCACCGGGCCACAGTCCAGTACATTTGCTTAAGTTAACGAAACTACAAGTCATACTACAAAACTCTTGGGTGATACTTAGGGCGGTACGTACACTCTCTTCATTCACACAAAAATAAACCACATCACCGGCATACGCCATAACCTTAACCTCAAAGAATTGTAAAGTGTAACCCTCTATCTGGGTGTCTTGATTAATTCTTGCACACAGGGGTTCAAGATAGAGGGCGAAAAGAATGAATGACAGGGCACACCCTTGACGCACTGATGCCGGCACTTTAATTGGTTTCGTTAATTGGCCATTATTAAAAAGTCCTGATGTACAATCCTTATATGCCATTTTCACTCCTTGTAATATTAATTTTGCGATTCGGACATGTTAAAGTATTTTAAAAAGGACCTCATGACAAACCCTGTCAATGCCTTCTGAAAATCTATCTGTGAAATAGCTACTTTTCTGTAATTTATGTCACAAGGTTCCAGGATACTTCTTGCTACATGAATGTTAGTGGTTATGCTTCGGCTCTTGATCTCGCATGTTTGGTGGGGCCCAACTAAGGTTGTAATGACTGCTTGCATACGTTTTGTGATTACCTTCCTGAAGATCTTATAGTCTGTGTTGGTTAATGTTATGGGACTGTATCCCGTGATTTTCACAAGCTGTTCTGGATCATTGCTTTTCGGTATTAAAATGGTGTGGGCTTGAAAAAACGATAGGGGAAGAGAACCCCTATTAAAGGACTCTTCAAGAACAATACCTAAAACTGGTGCCAATTGGATTTTAAATGCCTTATAAAAGGCAGCGAATAACCCATCAGGGCCAGGCGGCTTACCTTTGTTTAAACTATCCATGCAATCGTCTATTTCCTTTACAGCTACCGGACTTTGCAGTTCATCCGTTATATCTGGGTCTAGTTGTGACATAAGCGTTAAAAAGGACTGCTCAAATCCTTTGTTCGGTGTTTTAGAGGAGAAAAGGTATTCCTAGTGTTTTGTAAAAGCTCCTTCTATTTCAGCTTGCTCGGTCAAAAATATTCCTTCTTGCTCAATATTGTGAATTTCGTTCCTTCGCGCATGACTCCTTTCGTCTGCCAATGACCGTTTCGTTAGCATGACCAACGTATGCCAACGACCGTACGTCTTTCCGTGCGAGCCCTTATCGCAGCTACCTTAAATTTTGCTACCTCGATGCGCTCTACTTTTGCTCTTACTGTGCGCAAATCTTCAGCGAACCCCGCGCTTTGGTTTCTTCAGCTGTTATAAGTTGCAACAAGTTACATAGTTCTTTTTTCTTGTTTTCTATCATTAAATTTTATCTCTTTCGAACGTTCAATGGAGAGTAACTTGATTTCCTGCTTAAAGGATTCCCATCCTTCCAAGATGTTCTGGTTGCCGGAATTTACCAGTTCTGTTTTAGATGCGGAGCATCTCTTGCTCGGGGTATGTCCCGCGGCGTCGGCGTCCGCACTCACACTACGCATGCGCAACTCTCCTCCTTCCCGCTCTCCAACAGCTGCGCGTTACTCGCTCCACTTCTCTCCTATCACCTGCTTGCGCTACTCCTGCGTTCTCGCTTCTACTCCCGGGGCGCATGCGCTACTCTCTTCCTCTAGTCTCCTCTCCTTCAAGTGTGAATATAAAGTGGGTAGAGCGCTGCGCGCGTTCAGTGCAGCGCTTGCTTCGGTTGACTCCGTTGATCCTACTTATGAAGTGTGATGGAAGCAACAATCCCGTCAGTGAGTGGGCTGACGCAAGCACGCGTCAGCATCAGCCCAAACACTAATAGCAACTTTACGTCCACTCAAGACAAAGCTGCGAAGCGAAGGGCACGCGACGCTGAACGCAAACGCATGTAGCGAGCGGCGGACCCTGAACTTCGTCAGCGCGAAGCAACTTCGAAGCGTCAACGTCGAGCCGCGGATCCTGAGCTTCGGCAACGTCAAGCAGCGTCGGTTCGAGAACGTCGAGCGGCAGTACCGGAACTTCGACAACGTGAAGTGGAACGCAAACGTACCAAGCGAGCGGCGGAACCGAACCTTCGAGAACGGGAAACCCAACTACTAACACAACTGCCCGCAACGGAACCCTTCCGATGCTCCGCATCCTACTCAGGGTTCCCCTCGGGAAGATGTTGTTGTTGAAAATGTTTATTAAAAAAAGAGGGGAGGAGAGTTGGGAAAAAGTGGAATACTGGGTGGCCATCCTATTCCGGTAGGCCGCGGGCTGTGGCTGCAGTCTTCGCCCGGAGAATCAGGGTTTCCTGTTCTTCGAGCTGGCTGCAGCGCAGCGCCCGCTCCCAATGCTCAGAAGAGGGGGAGAGATCAGTGGGGAGGGGGGGATTGGACGGACATGTCGAAACTAGGTGGGTGGTGGTGTTGGGAGAGTTGCAGTATCGACAGTTGAGTGGGTAGAAGGTGGGGGAGACATAGTGAAGGCGAGTGTGATTGTGGTACGTCTGTGTTTGTAGGCGGCGCCATATGCGGGCCTCGGCGGTTGTGAGGGAGGGGTGTGGGGGGGGGGGGGGGATAGATAGAGTCGTCGAAAATTCCGGTAGTGGGCTAAGATGTCGGAGTACGTTGGGAACAGGGGGTGGAGGGTTAGATCTTCGTGGGCCGGTACGTCGTTGGTCTCTTCTGGGAATGCCCGGTAAGTGAGTTCGCGTGCGGTGGCGTGTGCCACCTCGTTCCCAGGAAGAGATGTGTGGCCAGGGATCCACACTATACGTGTCATTGGGAGCGATGATCGGCGTGCTAGAATGTTGGAGCTGATGCGAGTGATGCGTCCGGTGGCGTAGCGGCGGCAAGCGGTCTGGGAGTCGGTCAGCACTCTGATGTCGGATGAAGCTGCGTTGTTGATGGCCAAAGCGATTGCAGCCTCCTCTGCGGTATCGATGGATGTGGTCGGTATTGTGGCAGAGGCTGTGATGGTGTTGCTTGTGTGGATTACGGCTGTGGCATGGGCCGGGTATGTGCGGTATGGGGCTGCGTCAGTGGAGTAGGTATCGGAGTCGGCGCCGTACTTTTTGAGGAACAGCTGTGGCTTGGAACTTATCTTTTAACAGTTTATCATTCATTTTACAAAGATCCCTTTGTAAACCTTTTGCTTGCAGGTTAACCATTGCTTGCCGCTGTTTTTTTTCCGCCAACGCAGACGGACACCCATAATGACCCGAGAAAGACAACTCGTCGACGGCGTAGTCCACGCAAGTACGAGCTAGTTCCACCGACACGTAGATCCTATCTAAACGGGCGTGGCTTGCTCCTTGTTAGTGTGTGCATCTGGTGGTTCGTGTTTCGGTAACTAAAGTTCTAATGTCTTCAAGACAGAAGTCGTTCATACGCTGTTCTAGAAAAAGGGCGCTGGAATCTGATGGTGCACAATGATTGGCGCGGTCCGCAGGCATGTAGACACATTTGAAATCTCCGAAGAAAAGAACTTGCTTTCCACAGTCGACTAATCTAACCACGTCTTCAAAAAATACACGGCGTTGGCTGGATTTCGTTGGGGCATAACCACAAACTGCCCGAAAAGGGTGTTCAGCATAATTAAAATCACAACAAACAAAACGACCTTCTGGAGAGCTTTGACCCTGGTCTACCAGAGAGATAAGCGTTTTTTTCAAAAACATACATCTCCCCACCGTTCCCTGGGCGTACCGAAAGAAAAGGTTGCACCAAGGTGTCTGTGTGCGATCCACTCTGAACTTTAGTTTCTTGGACGCCTAAGATTTCAATTGGTTGTGCCTACAGCAGCGTCTTAAGCTGAAACCTTCAATATTTTGAACCAAGCCCTCTGACGTTTAAAGTAGCTTATTTGCATTGGTAAAAGGGGAGTCACTCGCAAAGACACCAAGGCGTTTACATTCGCGTGTTCATCTACAGCCGAAATGAGTGGGATGCGCTAACAGAGCGATTCTGCTGCGCTGGTACCTTGCACTTTTTGGTTTTGCTGGCCACCTTAGACCTCTCACGTTCGAGCTTCTTCAGGCGTTGGTTGTCGCTGAGCCCCGGTGATTCTCGCGGCCGCTTTGCAGCTCAGCGGTAGCTTGTGTCTTGTTGGAGTCGTTGTCGGCGTGAGCCGCCGCCGCTTGAGAACCGTCGCACTGTTGCGGTCGAGGTAGTAGCTTGTGGAGTAGCCTGGTCGTCGTCATCGTTGGGGTCCAGCAGTTTTTGGGTGGAGTGGTTGCCTCGTTTTTCTTCCTCGGTGCCGTTGCCTTCGCCATCAATCGCCTTGCTTGCTTCTGCTGCCTCGTTGAGGGCGACGCCCTAGGTGTTTGGTGGGGCGTCGAGGGGGGCGTTTCCGCCGGCCGCCTGGTCCCCCTCCTTGGCAGGTGGCTTCGTCGGACCGGTAGGTGCCGAGGCCGCAAGCTTAGCCTCTTCGTCGTCCATGACTTCGGGGAGGACCTCAGCCTCCTCAGGAGGATCGCCAGTCACATTAGCGTAGGTACGTACGCACTCTTCAGCCAGGTGGCCAAACGTTTTACACTTTTTGCACCGCGGGTTCGACAGTCCTTACCAATGTGCCCGGTACGTACGTCGGCACCGAAGGCATTGAGGTGCACGACCGGGCATGACGACAAGGATGGAACCACCGTAAAAACGGAGCATGTGTGGGAGGTCGTCCGGTGTCAAGTCCTCACGCAGCATCATACCTACGAGGTGCGTAGTCGACTCGGTGGCTTCAAAACCGGTCGCACCCCAGGAGTCTTGTTGCGCAACGTTCATTTCTCCGAAGTCAGCGAACACTCTCGCTAAGGCAGCTCAGGTACATGCAAAGGCACCCAATGAACTTTCACCGTAACTTCTTGCTGTATCGGGTCGATGACTGCGCAGTACCACCCCTTTACTTGAAGTCCGCCTGAGTCCAAAATTCACTGATGAGCCTCGGGAGTCTTCAACTTAATGAGCAACACGTGACCCATTTGAAAAGGCCCGATACCGGCGATGTCCTTCAGCACGCCCAACAGAAAGAACGGCGTGAGAAATTCATCCATACGGTATGGCCGTCCGCCAAGGTCGCAGTGCGAAATCAGGCACGCCCTCATCGAGTCTTCGAACGGTATCGACGGTAGAACAAACACGTAGCCCGAAGGCGCACCATAGCCGCTGAAATAACTGGCTCGGAGCCAGCCATCGCACAATCGTTCCGCACGGGAGCCGGAAGTGGACTGAGGCGGATTTCCTGTCGACTTCAGCGGGGGTTTATATTTAGCGAGGTTCAGAGACCGGTCAACTAGCGCCGCCCCTCGACAACCGCGGCAGGTTGGAGTTATTTAGCTTTGATGCTAGTGAAAAAATGATCACAATCACTCAACAATGTTTTAGTAATACTCAGTATTTGTATCTTCCTGAAGCCATTTGTTTACGTTTGGTTATTCATATTAACGTACTCGCGCGGTAAAGCTTCAAGTTGACATTAAGCTGAAAGAACAACGGGAAGTTGGGAGGAAGAGAGAGTGCAAAACCATTCGACTTTAAAACCAATTGGGTAGTACTTAATTACTATAGATAGAAAAACAGAAAAAAGGGAAGAGGGAGGGTAGAGGAGATTAAATAAATCTATGAACCGAAATCTCCCACAACTATAAGAATTCAGGGCGGATTACATCGGGAGTCATCATATTTCACTTCTACTTTATTTTTTCCTTATCACGGTCCACCATGATGCAAGAAAGTACTAGAGTGCGCTCATTGACAACCCCTAAAAAACGTAGTGTTTCTCTGGGTAAAAGCGTGACGTGTTGTTAAGCTACGTAAGGTCACCACTGCCGTGTATATCTGGGGTTGATAATAATAAATGAGTTAAAAAAACAGAGGGAGCTGACCATTAAACTCCATCGCTAAGCCATTCTGTGCAAACTTTGTTCTACACCTACTTTTGTATGCAGGTTCGTTGAAGCGTGCAAGTTTTCCTACGCCAAGAGAGCTCTTCTTGGAGACCCAGACTTTGTAAATTGCTCAAAGGTACGTGCTTTTAACCGTGCCCATTCTCCTCATAATGCGTGAATTGCTAGATTCTAAGTCCGTATTTGGGTTATAACACTTGTTTGCCTAATCTCCTTGACCTGAAAAATTGTTATAAAATGACAGAATATTATTGCAACATTCCATTAGTTCAAGGGGTGCCAAAAGCTATATTTTTCATGCGTTTCCTTCATCACACTGTAGAACTGATTTCACGTATGGTAGATAAACATTCTCATTGTATCATGAAGTAGACAAAATTGGCTAGCGATGGCGGCATATGTTCTCCAGCCTGCGTCAAATTATGATACGCTGCACCCCATGAAAACAATGAAATCCACAGCGATCATTAAAGAAGTGAGCCAACACTTCTATGGCGGGGCTCCCCTCTCCTTCAGTCAATCAATCAGTCAGTTATTATTACAAAAAATACATAACACGGGCAAAATATTGTGGGGACCAGGGTTCCGGCCGCAAGGCTAGCTCGGCTGAACTCCGCCACGGACCGCCGTCCGGCGCAGCGGTAGAGAGCAGCAAGGAACACACAAACACAACGAAACGGCCAAACACTCGTTTATTGGCGTGCCACCAATAACGTAGCCGACTCTCGCTCGTCCCGACCCAGCCGTCCGGCGAGGATCAGGAGGCAGGCGCAAGGGGGTAGACAAAGGAAGGTGGGGAAGCCGGATCTCCGGTACTCACGTCTCTCCTAGTTGACCGCTGGAACCCAAGAGGCCCTTCCTCCGTCCCGCGCACCGAGACGCCGAGACCGGCCCCCCGGGGCCCCGAAGAGCCGGTCACGTGACGAGCGACGGCCACGCCACCGCCGCCGCGACGGGAGCGCCGCTCCGCCGAGGAGAGAGAAGGAGCCTTCCCCCTCGCATCGGCGGCGGGCGGCGAGGAGGAATGGGGAACGCGCCAGGACTCTGGGTTTCCCACAATATACAGAAGGAGGTCCAATAGTCGAAGACTGTAAGGGGACCTCCTTACTATCAAGTACCCCCATACTTCGCCCGAACGGGCCCGAAGAATTTTCTACAGTGGCAGCACTTCGGTACAGTGGTTTCGGTGATCTTGATGTCGTGCCGCTCAGTATGGCGTATTGTTGGACGCGCACTGGCTCTCCATTCGACTACAGCAGCCAGACACGCTCGTGCTACCATCCGACGGCATTTATAGGTCGCTTAAAATGACCGATTCACCGCTTTCAAGTGCAGAGCGCTTTAGGGGCCCGGCTTGTTCGTCGTAGCTCGTCCCGAGGTAACGCTATCTAGCTATTGCAGTCACGCGGCGTCACGCACCCAATCACGACCGGCTTTATAATAGACCCGCCGCGGTCGCGGTGGCTCAGTGGCTACGGTGCTGCGCTGTTGAGCATGAGGACGTGGTTTCGATTCCGGGCCGCGGCGGCCGCGTTTCTCATGGAGGCTAAAAGCAAAAGCGCCCGTGTGTACGAGATTTCGGCGCGTTAAAGATTCCCAGGTTGTCAAAATTAATCCGGAGCCCTCCTCTACGGCGCGCCTCATCGTCTGCGTTGCGTCGGCGCGTTAAACGCTACAATCAATCAATCACGCACCCAAATAGAGTCCCACACAAACAAAGGCTTTGAAAAGACACCCGCTTGTCATTCGATTCAGCCTTCCATCCAAAAGGTTAGACGATATTTGAACAAGAGGTTTATGCACGAAGAACCGTTCAAAACTTCTGGAACCACCCGCACTTGTCATACATGTCCCCATTATTTTGCGCAAAAAAACTGCAGGCAGATTTCAAGCGAAATATATGTACTTAACCGGCAGTCCCAGCGTTCATTTAGTTATAAATAATCATTTCGTTGGTTTTTACGTTGGTAAGCGAAAACAAGTGGCCGCCATGGAAAAACACAAGGGTTCAAAATGGCGTGGAAGGAATCCAGCACGATGAAAGCAAGCTCAAAAAGAACTGAACTCCCGCTCGTGCTCTTCAAGGCAGAAGAAGTAACAAACGGTAAAAAAAATGCGAGCGAGCTGATCCAGGAGAACGCGTCAAGCACTCTGAAGGCGGGAAAATCGTATTAGATTGAACAAACTTCTATTCAATTCATCAAAGAGGAGTGAGACAGAGAGGGGAAGAGCGTGAAGGGTGACAGCAAAGAGAGGAGAACGACGCTACAAGCGCTCTGGCGAATCACTGCTCTGCACTTCGGACAGATTTCACGTTCAGTGGAAGTGTATCAATTTTTTAACTGTGCAATTCAACTACCCCCTACCTCGCAATCACGTCGCATTCGCCGAGGAAGACCTGAGGAAGACTTAATTGTATCACTTTGCTTTACTTTTAAACTTTCGCACAGCGAAAACACAGCGCTCTGCTGGAGATAAAAAAACGGAAGAAACAGATACGTTAGGCCCTAATTGCTTGTTTCCGTTACAAAAGTATTAGAGCCTGGAAAACCTGAACTACTTTAGGAGGTCAGATTTTGGTGAACCATGCCTACTTTTAAGCAAATTCAGCTGCCCTGATTCGAACACAGCCGACAAGATATCATTTTTCAAAGACAGGTAAAACATAAACGCCAGTAAAAAGACATCCACGCTATAGTATTACGTGATAGGGAACATTCAAGATTAAAATCATTATTTGTGGTGCCGGCATAGTGGTCTCAATTTTTTTGCAAAATTGGTCGATCATTTCTTCTGAATACTTGAAAGACCGGCGATTTCACGCCTAACTTGCGGTGTCGCTATAACGCCAGAACTATTTTGACAGCAGAGCTGCTTAAACTTTTACTTCCGCCATATAGTGATACCACAAATAAATACCAAGAAAA
>JABSTR010000483.1:0-73915 GCA_013339765.2 Haemaphysalis longicornis | reverse complement strand
TTTAGCGGGTAAATGTAGTGTTAGTCATTTTGATACGGCGGGCAATTGTCATATTGTTAAGTGGGTTCATTATTTTTCATTGCACAAATAAGTCGTTTATTTATCCAAGTGGTATTGCAGGGCAAATGTATGTCACGAGATCCTAGTATAATGCAGTAAAGTGACTCTAGAAAATAGTGGCATGTATTAGCCACAACGCAGGCTGCTTGATTGTTTAGAAATTATTACAAATTTGGTTACATGCTAGGCTGGCGAAGTTACACAGAGACTGGTGTAAATATGGGTGCTGCACCCTCATCGGGTGCCTGGCTGGTCAAAAAATGTGATTGCATCTGGCTACCTATGCTAGGATTATCAACACTACTGTTTTTCTTGCAGACAGTGTTTCTTGAGCTGACAACCAGGACTCCGCTGCTATGACACCGGTAGAAATGAAGTGTTATTTCAGTCAAAACACGGTATGAATATGCAATAACTAAAGCACATCCATTCAAATATTCTATGTAAAGATGACAATCATGCCTGCACCGACAAAATTATGGTTCACGTGTAAAAATGCGTGGACTTTCTTGAAGTGTTTTTGTGTTTTACACTTCGTACCTTATTTTGGCCTCATGTTTAGCGACTCTTTCTATCAGCTCGTTACTGTATGTAGGTTATGCATTTACATAGCGATTTCTTCAGCAAGCAGCGTTGTAGTTTTTCAGCAGCTTCAACTAGTCGGGTAGCTTTGCTGTGTCAACACAAAATATTATGAAAAAGAGCTATTTAATAAAGCTCCGGGTGTTTGTGAGTGCTTTTGTTGTGTTGTTTTCGTTGTCTTATCACGTTTGCGGTGTTCTTTCATTATGAATGTATACCAACTGACCGAGCATTCAACCCCATTGCATTTTAACCCCAATAACGCTTCGGGTTATTAGAGATACACAGACGGTTTTGGACCTCCTGAAAATCCATTTGACGTTCTGTTTCAAGTTCTACATGGATCCATGCCCACAACACATCCGGACGAAAAAAAATGTAAGTTGCAATTGGCGATTCTTTTTTAGTAATAGCCGAGAAAGGAAACACCGATCAGAACACTTTACGGAAATTAAAACCTTTTCGGCTTCAACATGGGAGCCTTGTTCAAAATAAAATTTCCCGGGGATGTTCAAGGAAACGGCGTCAGCATCGTGAAAGCGCGTTTCCTGGGTTTAGTGCGGCGTTCGCTCTGTTGCGAGTACTAGTGATACCACATGAAGGCGCGGAAGTGTTTTTTTGTTATGTACGGCATCCCAGTTTATCTCGGACCCCAAAGTTCCTGCCTGTTCTGGCATACAGAAACATTGGGCGAGATAAACGGGAACACACACACACTTAAAATTTGGGAGATTTGGCCGGTATGATTATATTTAGTTGCTTTGCTTGTTCTGAACAATGTGGCAAAATTATTCTGTGTAACGATTACTGAAGTGATGTGAAATTATTCGAAAGGCCGTAAATCAAAATCTCTGAGTAACCTTTAATTTCATTCGCTGGCCTGCGTCTTCATTTCCATGCAATGCATTTTTTGTACTTCACATGCCTGTGGTTTTGTGTGAGGCTTATGGTTACACTGTATTTTGTTGTTTTTCTGAAAGTTTCTGTAGATAGATTTTCAATGTAGGAAACTCCAACTGACGGCCCCTCACATGCATATTTCCATCTACGGTAGCAGGAAACAAGTTATTCCGATGACCTCAGGAAATCTTCAGTGTGCCCTGATTTTCTGCTTGTGTACTGCACAAAATACCAGGCTTACCGCTTCGCATTTTTCCAAGTGACTTTTTTCATGCAGGAAATTGCAGATGTCATTGGAAATTTGTGCAAGAGACGGATTGTAATCTGCCTAAAAACTTGTTCGCGCTGCATTAAAAATGTTAACTTGGCATGGGAATCTACAACTCAGGTAGAATTGCAAAAAATGAACGTAAGGGGGAACTGTAAAGATGAATTCATAAAGACAAAGTAATCCCCAGTGTAATGTTACAGACTCTGGGTGACACGGGAAATGTAGCGAATATAGCCACAAATACTCCATTGTATGACACAGCAATTTTGTAATAAATGTTTTTATTACTTTTTCATATTCAGCGTTTTTTCTGTGCAGACCCATGACAATATCACTTGACTGACCAAGTACACATCTGTGAACCAAGTCATAAATTTAGCTCAAATTCTAATTCGCCCAAAATTGTTCAATGGCAGTATCCAAACAATTAGAATTTTTGAACTACTTTGCATACATAAGTGCAAACATTAAGGTAAAGAGTCTGCATGTTTGGCCGCGTTTTCGAAGCTGCAACGCAACATTTAATAAACATAAGGATATATGACTAAACTAAATTCTACCTTGAAATCTAATACAATATAGGAAAAGTATAATGCTCACTAAGGGAAAATAATAAGATAGGGCTGGATCGCAGCTTTACTTTTAAGAAATAGCCCACAGGTGCTTGACAATAAAACTTTTAAATGTTTACACTACTAATGCCAAACTTCTAGAAATGTGCTCCTGTCAAATGTGCAGCATGTGGGCATATATTGCATTACTTTTTTGACAATCATTACTTAAGTTGTCACACAAGAATTTTGGGCTTAAGGATATTTTACCACATATTTGGCGTCCTTTTATAGTAAGCTATCAAGTGCATGCTGTCAGTACAGCTTGGTTTCAACAAAGCCTAATGTTGTTTAACTAAAGCCTAAATCCATGCCCACAATTTACTAAAGGAACTCTTATGTATGTTTGATGCTCGTTTCCTAAACGGAACAAAGCTGATGCAAACATCCGCTTTGTGCCTTTTGAGTCATGCCTGTGCATAAGCCTTAAACTTTGCCAATACCCACGAAGATTTTTGAGTGATAACCTGGGTACTAATTATCGAGCAGGTCATGTAATCATATATATTAGGACAACACTTCCATCTTTCTGGCACCGTAATTTTGGGAATTGTAAAAGTAACTTCTGTTTTAGCCACAGCCTTGTGGCGGCCAGTTTATTCGAGACGAGCAAGGCACCCGAAGCTTTCAGAGTTTAGACGGCGCAATGGAGAGCAGGGTCGCACATATCGTCTTCCTCTAACTCAATGTTTGTTTACCACGTGGGAAATGCGCCTTCGGGGTCTCGCCACAGCAGCGCCGGTGAAAGAGCACGTGGCACGCAAAATGATACATTACAGGTGTGTGGCTTTGGACGGCGGTAGATGTCACTTATATAAAAGTATACATACTGAAAGTTGCAAAGTAACCTATAACTAAGTAACCCTTACGTGTATACGTGTATAAAGGTTTGTAAGATTTAGGTTACTTTTGTAACTTATAAATTATAGGTTACAAAAACTGGAAAATGTGCACCGGTATTAAGGCTTACCAAGCTTAGAGTGTACAGCAGAGGACAATGCCGTAGGTGCCCGACGTTCCCGCCGGTCAGCAGACACCTCCACGAGCGCAGGGAGGGACGGGTATATTCGCGGAATTCACCGCGCGATCTACACTGTGCTCGTGAGTGAAACTGTTTTTTTAAACATATGACACTGTTAAGCGCTAAAAGGGGAGTTGCAAGTTGCATTGAAGGAATACATCATCCCTCGGACTGAAGATGCTCCATCAAAGTTTATTTAACTCAAAAACCGACTTTGCTCCAGCGGAGACGTAACAGTGGTTGTGTACCAACATCCGCGTCTGTAAGTTCAGTATTGATCTTATTACAATGTTTGTGGTCTCTTTCCTGTTACAACAAATTCTTGTTATTCCGAAACGTGCTTATTTGATCCTGCAGTAAATTCAAACTGACTCCCTGGTACCGGCACAACACTGTATTTCATGGCAGAAAACTCCCTATAATTTGAACGCGTCGTTTTTCCTATGCATATGGTTACTCCAAATTAGCACCCCTGCTTACGCTGGTACTCGAAGGTAGAAGTCAGGCCATAGTGACCAAAATTGGTTTTAAAACCACACGAAATCTATTGGACACAAAGACGAACTAGAGAGAACTAGAAGCAGCCATGAATAAGGCGCGAAGCCCATTTTACCTGCGGGGACTGAACACACCAACGTGCCGAAGCTCTGGTGCAGACGGTAGCATGTTTTCACTTTCACAGCGGGCGCCGACGGAATAGCTAAAACTCAGCTGCGATCAGCTGCGATCACGCAGTGTGTATCGAACGTAACCGAGGAGGCAAAGCCGTGGGGACTGAAAAGTTAAGATACGTTAGTCATCGTCGCCCCGCTTTTCTTGGTGCCCTGGGGGGTAGCCAATTTTCGCACTGTGAATTCCTTTCGTTGTGTCGGACCTTCCTCCGAGACGTCATCACCCATGCCAGTCATGGCAAGCTGGGGCAGATACCAAGCGAAAGGCCTTGAAATCATGATGGCGATTGCGCAGGAAGTACAACACAGCCGGATTCTAAAGGCTGAAATTGGTTGGGAGTTTGGAATCAAGAGGAGCAGTTTTCAGCCCACCTGAAGGTTAAGGAAGCACTCCACAAGGCACTTAAAAAAAATGTTGAGCCTTCTCCGATACAGCTACGAACATCACCCCATCTAGAGTTTTAAAAATGCCGTAGTAATATTCTCACGTCAAGGCAGTACGAAGACGCCACATTTCGATAATTGGACCAATATTTTCTACAAAGGCAGCAGACTTTGCCAGCCAAATGTGGAACGGCGACTAAGGCGCTTCTGAATGGTGGTTATTGCTATTAAGGGCACTTCACGGGCTCACGATCAAAACTTAACTAGGGAAGCTACCAAGGTCGACTACAAAAATTGTGAACAGCAGGTCTCAGGCGAACCTAAAGACCGCCCTCCAGCTACACACTCTGCGATGTGTTTAATGCTGGCGAAACAGCGATTTACTTCCAAATGCTTGAGGGGTAAGAGGAGCTAAGAGAGAGACAACGTAATGACGAGGGGAAAGTGACGGGCACAGAACAGTGCCGCGTGCTCGTAATTGTCGAGACAACGAAGATCTGTTACTTTAAAAGGATCAAGCCACCCACCCTCGGATATATATTCCGAAGAAGCCGTGCATGACGCGTTACATTTTAACCGACAGGGTGTCCTCACTCGACGGGAAATTCGCAGCAGAAAACGGAAATATTCTGATGCTCGTTGATGACTCTTCTGCTCACTAGGACGTCAGCGGGCTAAAGGCAATCCGCTCGTCATTTGTATTAAAAGATAACTGCTTTTTCCGAGAGCCAATGCATGCTGTTTCTTTAAATGCTCTATAGGGTTCGTGAGTGACAAGCCTTAGCTGGTGGACGTAATGACGGTACTGAAATGCTGGCAACATCTTGGAATTTCATCAGAAAGGACGCAATGGCGAGCCGTTTCCGCAAGTGTGGCTGCGGTGAAGCTGCAGTAGTGTGAAATTTGGAGACTTCGTGCGAACACGACTCCGTCGTGGTCCACCCTGGCTGCGCTGCTTTGTCCGGGGGCCCTGACTCTCCGAGTTACCTAGACGAGAACAGCTCTGTAGAGACAACGGGGACTTTCAGTGACGTCTATACAACCCACAACCCTGAGGATGCGGGAAATAAACAGGTGTAGCAGGATTCACGAGCCCCGAACCCTAATGAAAGGGCTCACGACTCCAACGAAGGGAATAAGCAAAAGCCAACACCTACTACTTATGATGCAGCGTCGGCCCCCGAAACTTCACCTCTGAATCGCTGATGAGAATGCAGGCACTTTGTTGGAGCGCCATAGAAAGCTGTACGGAATGCTTATGGAGTAGCCACAGAAGGAACACAACCAAGTGCCCATCACCTATTACATTTTACTTTGATATGCGTCGAGTGTTTAATGTAAATGAATCGTATAAAGCGAATAAATTGCGACTTATATTTCTGCCTTGAGGTTTACTAGTCATATAAAGGTGATAATGGTGATCAAATTTGAGCGCGGCTGGAACTACGACAAGAGAAAGACGACGGAAGGAGCGCTTAGTCGCAACTGGTTTTTTTAGAGCAGAATCACAAGGAGAACATGCAAGTGTAAATAAATATACAGAAAGGCAGGGAAGATAGCTACAATCAAAGAGACACTTTCCAGAAATCGAACTAGCTTGGAAAAGCACAAATATATCGCAGAAAGACCAAATAATTTCCTTAGGCATGCAGACCATTTTCGTAATTCTAAAAATCACCGGCGGCATCACCCACAAATCGATTGATTGATTCATCGTGGGGTTTAACGCGCCGACGCAACGCAGGCGATGAGGCGCACCGTAGTGGAGGGCTCCGGATTAATTTTGACCACCTGGGGATCTTTAACGTGCGCCGAAATCTCGTACACACGGGCGTTTTTGCTTTTCGCCTCCATCAGAAAAGCGGCCGCCGCGGCCGGGAATCGAACCCGCGACCTCGTGCTCAGGAGCGCAACGCCTTAGCCACTGAGCCACCGCGGCGGGTGGCATCACCCATAAATCACGATGACAAGTCACGATGAAAATTGTGGGTCCTGCCCACGAAGCGCTGCGCGATACTCATTTTTATAGCGCCACCCTGTTATTTCAAACTCAACTATCATAGCTAGAATTTTGTTGGCATCAGGTTGGAACTCACCAGCGGAGGACTAGCGGAGTTCCAACCAGCGGAGTTCCAACCTCATGTCAACAAAATTCTAGCTATGAGGAAGACAAGACTAGCACACCTCGAAATTGCATTTCAGCTACCTGTCCAGAATCGAATCCGCTTCCTTGACCTATGTTGTTCCTTTCACGACAATCACATTTGCTGGAGGTACGAACCTAGAGCCAATAAGCCGTTGCTTCCCTATCACTCTGCCCACTACACTCGAAACTTGTTAAAAGAGGTATCGTCAATCTGTTCTTTACCAATGCCTTGAAGAAGTCTTGCGAGCACGAAATGGGTCTAAGCTTCGCAAAGCAGACGGTCCGTTGGCAGAAGCAGGGTACCCGACTCATGTTATGTTATCGGTGGCTGAGTGCATACTCAGGAAGTCTCGCATGAAAGAACGTGATGATGCGCAAACGCCAACGGAGAGAAGCAAAGTGGCGGTGATGTCGTACCTGCATCGCTTGTTCCTTATTCTCAAGAAGATAGTTGTTCGCTACAACATAAAAGTAGTTTTTTCTGCTCCCAAGAAGCTAGGTAAGCTCAGTCGGTTGACAAGGCCTAATAGCTCGGCAGAGCCCTCATGCAAGACAAAGCACAGGAATAAACTCGTTAGTGGACTGAGCGTGTCGTGTACCAGATTCCGATAGGTTGCGGCAAGGTGAACGTGGGCCAATCAGGCTGGTGCCTGAACGAACGCCTAAAGGAGCACAGCTACAATGTTCGTACTAAGAACGGAGACTTTCTCGATATGCACTGCAAAAAGTGTGGCTGTTCCCCTCCCCCCTTTGAAAAGCGTGTTGTTTTGGCCAAGCACTGACACCCCCTTACACGCGAAATTTTGGGGGCGAAAACCATGGCTGATTTGGGGGATAACTGCATTTCGAAGCCGTCGGTTGCTCTCGGGGATGAAGAGTTAGAATTTTTAAGGTCAAACCCGTGAATGCTTGTGCTGAGCGTTTCTTTTTCGCGCATGCGTCTTCTGGTTGCCCTTGCGTGAATTGGGCAACTTCCCATTTGTAAAGTTATTTCGTTCTTTTTTATCGGTTTTTATCGGTATACTTGCGATGTATACTTTTATCGTCTTTTAACAATGTTAAACTTTTCCGCAGTTTTATTTGTGTTGTTGTGATATTGACAACATCCTGGTCGGTTCAAATGAGGCATGTTGGCTGCTAATGAGCACTATATATGTGGTGGTTGGGTTTTTTGTGTCATTAAAGTTGGAAGTTAGCGCTCTGCGTGTCGTCGTCTGTGTCCCTGTCCTCGTATTTGCTGCGCTTCAATACACCGGGGAAAGAGAAACAGTTGCGCGAAACTAGGATAGACCGCTGCCCCATACGCAAGGTGAGCCGCATGCACAGGTGAAAATAGGGAAGGGAGCTAACACAAAGATCCTGAAATTGGCGAGCGAGTGGAACGCACTCGCCCGGTGCTTGTCCATGGGGTTGTTCAGGGTGAGAAAAAATAAAACTTCCGTATAGGATATTTAAAGCTAGGAGTCCTCGTTTTGTGAGGAGGCATATTACCGACAGCCCTTTTTACACTTTAAATTCTTTGGCGCTCCTCCCCTTTACAGAAGAGGACAAGACGTTGTTGGGAACAACAGCAGCTCGAGCAAAGGGTATGGCACTTCCACTCCAGGAAAAACAAATACCCCGGTCACATTATTTACAGTATATACAATAGGTGCGCGGTTTACACTGCGCATTGAAGAGTTTTGTAGAGTCGTAAAACCAGTTAGAACTCATAAAACAGAAGCATACAGAAAAGTATTTAGGACGCAGCGTTAGGGTAAACGCAGGTGATATGAAAGAAAGAATTACTAAATAAATTTACTGAGCAGAAAGCTAGAGAGCGCAAAGCAAGGTATTTTCTGAAGAAACCATGCACATCATGTGCACTGTATGAGGAGATAGTAATCACTTTCATCTTTGAGCAGTGCATAAAAAAAATTGCGCCTGGCTCTTCCGGAAAACCAAATAAAACAAATCATCCACCTTCACAGAGGGGTGCGGAGTACAGGCGCAGTCCCCATTTTGAGGACACCAGAGAAGCGAAATCCAAATAATTAAAGCCGAAAGCTTTCACATTGATTGAAAAATCAATGTGAAAGCTGTCGGAAGTGCAGAGCAGTGATCCAGGGGCCAGGCAGCCGCGGATGCATATGGATCTCGTGAAGAGGGAACCACCCCATCCGGCACGTAGTCGCCGCAATTTTGTGTGGCTAATTAAAGTTACTCTCTCTCTCTCTCTCTCTCTCTCTCTCTCTCTCTCTCTCTCTCTCTCTCTCTCTCTCTCACACACTCTCTCTCTCTCTCTCTCTTCTCTCTCTCTGTTTCTCTCTCTCTCTCTCTCTCGGCATAATGGGACGCAGCGCCGTTATCCGTTCACTGCTGCCACCCAATTCATTTCAAGTTTCCCGCCTTCGCAATGTTTGCGCGACCCTGCCTGAAACTGTGCCACCGGAAGTTCTGTTCTTTTTTTGCTTGCTTTAATTTCGTATGCTAGAGATGTTTTGCGTCATGTCGAACGCGTAATTTTTTTCTTGGTCGGCTGGAATCTTTCTGCGTCGTTCCAAACGCCACTTTTTTCATGCGCGGCTGGAGCCTTTCTGCAGCAATTCAAACGCCCCTTTTTTTCTTGCACGGCTGGAGCCTTTCTACGTAATTCCGAACGCGCCATTTCTTTCTTGCACTGCAGCTTATTTCGGTTACTATCGTAAAAACCAACCCAGCCAGCGTTCAAAACTAAATGAACGTGGGGGCTGCCGGTTATATACACAGATTTTCCCTTAAATGTACCTGCAGTTTTCTTTGCGAAAAACAACGGGGAGATGTATGACAAGCGCCAGCGCTTCACGAAGTTCGAGCGGTTATAACTATTTAAACCGCGTGGTTTTCGAAGCTTCAGTGTGACTCCCTGACGACGGCACAAAGGCTCTACGTGAGTTCGTTATCTCGTTGCGCAGCCTGATTTCGGCAGCTGCATCGACCATTAGCAGGCTAAGACGACAAGGAAAGCCCATGAAGTGCTCTGCACTTAATCGAGGACGCAACTTATCCTGACGCGAACACTGCACTGAGTAGCCGGAGGAAACTGACACGTCAGCTCTTCGGATACAGAATAAGAGAGGGCTTACGAATATGGAGCAGGGGAAATGCGCAGCAACCAGTATCCGAGAGACATGCGTGGTCTACTTCGCACGCCACCGATCCTGAAACTAGTGCCTATGATATCTAATCCACTCAAAATGCTCATCCAAGTTGAGAGACGTATAATATTGAGGTTTAATTCTTGTTTAGTTCCCTAATGCGGTTCCTATTATTAACTAATTTACTAAGCATTCAAATATAAATGTTAAGACATATAGGCTTGAGGCACAATTCTATGTTCTGTACGCAGTACGACTTTGACGTGCAGTGCGTGTCAACACAATAGCACACATACAGGGACGGTTGTTTTCCAAGGCCTCGCGGTATAGAATACCCAGTGCTTTAAAAACACGTGACTTCTTGTTCGCAGATATGCAAACCTTCCCCATGTAAATTTTGCGTACACCGAGCAAGCAGAGCAAAGCGAATCAAGCCGACTCCCACCACACAAGTTGAAAAAATTGGTTCCAATCCCCTCTGTGAAGGTGACTAGGAAACACAGATTTAAACGAACAACAAAATTTCTAACAACCATGTAGTCAATCTTCTGATTAGCACCATTATGTCTTTATATCCGTTAGACCTCGAGGTGACCGTGCGGTGGATGCCAGGTCACTCTGGGATCCCAGGGAACGAGATCACAGCTGAGATGGCCGCTGCTTCTGCACTTAGCACAACAGTTGAGGTAACAACGGAACCTTACACCGGCATTAAGCCACACAATAGAAAACAACTTCGAAAAACCTGGCAAACACACTACAATGGACTGAAAGACACCAAATAACACGAAGTAAAACCTTACTTCGGACCACAACACAACTGACACACACAACAGAAACACAGAAGTTGCACTTGCTAGGCTACAGATAGAGTACACACATGCAACGCAATCGTATCCGCTAACGGGGTCCTCAAGGCCTTTGTGTAGAAGGCACCGAGAGGCCCTATCCGTAGTTCACATACACTTTCAATGCAAATCACTTCACACAACACGACGGAAACACTTCCCACAACTGTACATGCTGCACATCCCGTTGCACCAAGCCCTCTTGCTCTCTGACAATTCCATGTGTTCTGTGCAGTGTGCCTTTAAATATTTAGCAGAAGCAAACTTTTTTGACCTAATTTCATACTACGCATAATCAAAACCTGTCCTTCTACGCCAGTCCTCCTCATTGTCTTTTACTGATTCTACTTTCGTTCTTGTTGAGTGATCTAAGTGTTTAGATCTTCGTCCCTCATAATAGCCACTGTTTTGGCGCTCTATCGCCTAGTTGGCCTTGCGCCCTTAACATCTAATCATCATCATCATCAAGCTTTAAACGACACTCACAACTATTGCTCACGCGTCGTCACTTGAATTCACACAGGTGGCTCTAGAAAGAGTGAAACCCGACATTCTATCTGCTGTAACCTGAAATTCGCGGGGGCGGCGTCCGGAACGCTGCTGCGTCGGCCGCGACCAGGCTCGAGCCGCTGTAGCGCGGCCGTTCGTCGGCGGAAAGAACACGGAGAGGAGCGTCTTTCCGAGGTTGAGACAGCGGAACCTAGCCATCCTTATTGCCCGAGCTAGGGGCTACACCACCGCGTGACACAAACGCAGACACCAAAAACATTAGACATGTGAGCTTAGTAATTCTCAATTATACATATTTAAACCACTTAGTTTAGTAGGTTTTAGAATTGCAAAAAAGCTGAGGGAACTTTTATAATCGCTATTTATCAGAACCAGTTACGAATTTCGCATTTGGCCGTTCTGGGGTAGTACTGTTATTTAAATTTATGGGAAAATTCCAATAACTGGATAGGCTTTTTGAACGGTTGGAAATCGAAAGCAATGTCTAGGACAGCGGGGTGTCGCAATCTGTTCACATACCATAGTTCTTTGAGCTCCACGTATCCTGCCCCAGCGACCGGTGTGGATGATCAAGGAGCGCCCCATGCTTTTATGTAATCTTCAGCAGGCATACACCTTCTTCTCGCTGCTACGCTTCCGCACATATTCACAAAGGTTTTGCAGTTGAAAGAAATAAAATGTCTGGCTTCTGTATGCTCGCTCATTAAAAGGTACCTCCCATTGCTCTCTAAAAGAGGGGGTGGGAAGATGGAGGAGGGGCGCAGGCGGCGATGACATAATACGGGCTCCAGTGAATAAAGAACCACTCCCAATTCAGACGCTCAATAAATGTATTCTCTTTCTCTCTCTCTCTATCTCTCTACCTGGGAAAACTGATTGGTCGAAACCCCTATCATCGCCAACAGTGCCTCCGCAATCGCTCCGCCAGCATCACTACCAAGGTGTGTCGGCGGACCTTGACTGCAGAGGAAGAAAATGAGGAGGAGCACAAAAAGGCGTGAGGGTGCTAGGAACCGGCAGCTCTTTGAACGCCAGCTTGCAATTCCAAGTTTGGCTGTAAGCTGAGGACTGCATTAATTCAAGGTTACGACTCGTAATTTTGAATTATAGGTATAGACCTGGGCATTGTTAGTATTCTAACGTGCCTTTTGGCAGGAAACCTTGCGAACGACGATTGCAAAAAACTTCAGAACGGCGACAAGAAGAACACACGGAGCGCGGTTAGGCCGCCGTCTGCTGCGGCACTACCACGGAGTCTCTCATTCGTTTCCCATTTTGAAATACACTTAAATCATCACACAGAGTATCTGAATCGCATCTTGACGCTTTGGTCAAGGTTGCTCGCCGTTGATGTCGACACCTCATTCTATAACGCTCAATCGGCGAAGCTCCATCCACCACGAAACATCAGAGTAGACCCTCCATTCCATGTGCAGCGACTCCTGGTGATGAAGAGACCACGTGGAGGATACTCCTTGTCATGGTGTCTCCTCCACGAGACCCTGGCACATTCTCCAGCACAAATGACATTCATGTGGATGCTGGCTGAGTCTGTTTGAGCGTGTCGGCAGTCAAAACATGTTGGATCCTACCACCATGCGGGCAAATGTGATATTCATCTTAAGGTCGCGGCATGCCAGCGGTTCCAGAAGTACGAGCCCCTGTTTGCCAGCTGGGAAGCGTGTCGAGATAATCTGAGGGACTTATTCACACGTCACTGGTTCACCAGCTTCTTGCTTTCAAGGAAGCTTGCATCGCGGGCCCAGAGGTTGACCAAATCTCTGTGTCACATATATCCCAGACGTCTTGGCCCTTCATCAAGGGCTGACTGCAACATGAAGAAGGGTGATAAAGTGGGCCGCATACTGAAGGTCATTACAGATGACGCATTTCACCTTCTTATTTCTTAAGATGCCAGTGTGGATTCCATCATTAAGGAATGCCGGCGACTCGAGGAGGCCAATGACGCCCTATAGCCGACAACCTCACACGAATTTCTGGCACAGCAGCAACATCTTCACGTGAAGATGCAAGCCTACCAACACGTCTTCCACGCATGCAAGGTGCTGTTTCGCAGCAGGGGGTGTAATCAAATTGTACGCCGAGAACTGAAGGCTGTGGCCCCTACTACTGCGATGACATACACCCTCGAACGGAACGAGCTACACACCACGGCCGTAAATCGACGCCGTCATCGCGACGAAATAGCCCACATGGGCCTTCACCATGCGTACGCAATTAGCCGTCCGCTCCGACAACGGGTTCAGGTGACCCTGTTCCCACAAGGAATATCCTTCTTTGTGCTACCCACGTCGTTACCCTACTAAGTGGTGGCATGCACGGGATGACGAATCCATTCGTTTCAACTGCTCCTGATTTCGCCGCATTGTTCGGTACTCTCACAGCCGCAGGGTTTTGTTCCTCCGAAACTGCTACGCGGACTTATGCCCTCGCCTACCCCCCTTCGGGACTTTTGTTACTAGCCGCGCCGCTTTTCTCTCTGTGCTGAACCCCACTTGAGTAACTCTAGCAGATTCATTGGATGGCCATCGCGCCAACGCCGCCAGTCCCGATCACCGCAGCCTCGCCGCCCTTCCCCCATGCCCGACTGCACTCGACCTGCTTTGAAAAACTAGGCATTCCAGCTGCGGGAGGAGACACTGCATTCCAGAACCGCCCGGAAAACCCTCCGCTTGCTCTTGCGACAAGACATAACTTGCTGTACATTCCCAATGAAAGCTTAAGGGTTACTCTATTAGTTGATATTGGAGCAAACAAATTCGTAATGAGTTCTGACCTTCACAACCAAATGGTAAGAATATTGCTTAGTTATGCAAGATCCTCACGCCGACGCCGTTACGTGTCGACGACTCCCCGATAAACGGAGGGCTGCACTTGCCGGGTGTGAACTTGTCGTGCGAGGATCACTGACCACTCAATGCATGTGATATTCGCCGTTTTAAACATGTGCCCGATAATGTGATCATCAGCCTAAACTTTTTGTTCAAAGAGGCAGCTCCCATTGACTTCCCAAAAGGGGTCCTCCGCCTATAGGTCCCTCTCGTTTCAGCCGCTACCGATGTTCCCCAGCCTCGCTTCGGTCCACGTGAACATGTTCGCTTGCCCCCGCAAACTGTGACCTACTTTCATATGCTTGGTAAAAAAAATTCCTTTCCATCTTGAAAGATAAGAATAACAATGGCATCTTTCCATGAATCTGGGCAACGTCCTGTTCACCATATTTTATTGAATAAATGAAGAATTGCAGCTTGGGTGTCTGCTTGTGCATGTCTTAATATTTTGTATGTGATACTGTCCGCCCCTGGGGCTGTATTCTCGCCTGTTGAGAGTGCTACAGGGAACTCATGCATAGTGAATGAACAGTTGTATCCCATTTTTTCTGATTTCAGCTTTTGGAGGGGTTGTTGTTCCATTATACTTTTCCGTCTTATAAACTGTTTGGTGTAATGAGCAGAGATGAAATCACCCTCGAAGTGTCAGCCTAGAGCATTAGCTTGATCTTCAAGCGTGTCTCCAGCCGTGCTAACAAGTGGAAAGGTGTTTGTGTTCCGCCCTTGTAATGCGCTAATCATTTTCCAAACTTTGTGTATATGAGTGAATGGGTTGATGGATGAGATAAATGCTTTCCAGCTCTCAGTTCTGGCTGCGCGTCTTATTCGAATGCCCATTGCTATTGCGCGTTGAAAGAAATGAGGTTCTGAGTAGTAGGATGTCTTCTAAAAACACTCGAGGCTTTGTTTTGTTCCTTTCGAGCTTCTCTGCACGTCTCGTTCCACCAAGACATCGGTTTGTTGTTGTTTCTACCAGAAAGCCTGAGGGATGCAGGAATGAGCAGCATTAATGATGTGTGCGGTGATATCTGTAGCGTGGTCAATGTCAAGCTTTTTCTAATTCTGCATAAAGACGGTTGGGATATTTCATTGAATTTTTTTCCTATCCGCACAGTCCTCACAAAATTTCTGTGCACGTGTTGGGGTTGTGGGGCTGCTTATAGCCCTCAACGTGACAGGAAAGTAGTCGCTACCATAAGGATTGGAACCTACACTCCAATTTACTAAAGGAAAGAGAGTGGGGGAGCCTATTGCCAGGTCGATTGCAGAGTATGTGTTGTGTGTTGTACTGCAACAAGCTGGGTGTTTTTTTAAACAAGCAGGTACCAGATGAGAGCAAAACATTTTGTATAAGTCTCTTCGGGGCATCGGCACGAGGAGAGCCCCAGAGCTCCTGGTGAGCATTAAAATCACCCATCAGTAGGAAACAGTGATGGAGGTGGTCAACTAGTCTTTCAAATTAATTCAAAGATTTCATAGTAAGGGGGTATATATAAAGAACAGGCTGTTGTTAACTTATCAAAACTTATTACCCTCATGGAAACCACTTCAAGGTTAGTATGCAGTCTGATTTGCTGACAAGCAATCGACTTCTGAAGGACAAGGGCAACACCTCCACAAGAGCGAGTGCAGCCATCTCTATCCTTCTTAAAGGATGTGTTCTGTGTCAGAAAGTATGTGTGATTTGCGTTCAGATGAGCTTCCTGGAGACAAGTTACATCTGGCTTGTATGCTGACAGTATTTCATAAATGTCGTCAAAATTTTTCAACAGGCCCCTACAATTCCACTCTACAATGTTGCGAAGCATAGATTTCGTTTTAGGGAAGATTGTGCTTGTTTGTTTTTTTTCAGTTTTATTTGTTACGTGGTGGACTTGTTACTCTTGTTATTTGCTTTTTACGCTCAAATAAGGGGTGCCGCTCCCTCGACAGCTCTGGTGCAACCGGCGACGCCGTTACATCCATATCCTCAACGGGTGCCCATGAGAAGCTAATGGGGCAGGCCCTTTCGCGCGTGCTCCGAAAGGGTTGGTGTCATTGTTGGCCGTGCGCGCTGGTACCGCAGACCCCCCCAAGTCGATGTTCACCAACCTCTCAGGAACACTGAGGGTGGGTGCACGCGAAACCGGAGTGGCCGCACCATCTCCAGAAGTCTATGTCGCCACAACTGCTGCAGTCACAGGCAGTGTGACGACGTTTTGGGCTGCCCAGGGCAGCACAGCCGGGGGCGACGATGGGACCAAGTCAGCACTGCTGACCAAGTCAGCACCGACCAAGTCAGCACCGACTAAGTCAGCACCGACACAACACGTGGCTCCGCCCCCCTGGCGAGCCGCGTTGGCACACCTAAGAGAAAACACGGCATGTTGTCTTCGCACTTTCTGGTAGATGTTTTGCGTTACTTCGAGATTGATTATTTGTTTTTATGCTTTGAACTTTTCACATGTTCGAGAATGGGCTGCGTGCGGTTGTTCATAGTTGGGACATTTCAGCTCATCAGATGCGCAGTTTTTGGACGGGTGATCATGCACTGCACACTTGGCGCACGTCAGACGTCCGCGGCAGGAGGTTGTACTGTGCCCGTACCGTTGGCAGTTGAAGAACCTGCGTCGGTTGGGGATGTATGGTCGGACTTCGCAATGCAAGAGTCCTGCAGTTACTGACTGCGAAAGAGTGCTCCGATCAAAAGTTAGAATCACATGCTTCGTTGGTATTTCATTTCCATCGCGCCTTATCATTATTCTCCTGACTGCAGTAACCCCTTGGTCACGCATGCCATCTAGGTTGTCAGAAACGGTTTCTTTCGAGAGGTCACGTTCAGAAATAACGCTTTGTGAGCTCTTTAAGCTTCGGTGTGGACTGACAGATACTTTGACATCATGCATGTAAGTGTGCTTCAAAAGTTTATTGGTTTCTTCTTTAGTTTACACTTCAACGAGAATGTCACCTGATGTTAGCTTCTTCGCCTTGTAGTTTACGCCACCTACACTCTCTTTGAACTTACCTACGAAAAGGCTGATTAACTGGTGATTGGTGCATCTTTCTCAATTACCTGTATTATCAGAAAACGAGTGAATTTGTCACGTCTTGCAAACAATTGAGCAGAAAGTGGTGGGATAGAAATTACGTCGGTGCGAGCCCTCTTCAGGGCTCGATCGTTTGGTTGGGGGGGAGAGGGTTTGAATATACCATACGCTATGGAATACAGCACGGAACGAGAGTACTTTCTTCTCGAGCAGCACCCTGTTAGCGAGAAAAGTCCCAGAGGTCCCTGCCTTGTAAACACACAAGGGCGCCATCCGACGGAGCTTGACCTGGGCTCCAACGGCCACCGTTTGAGGTTTCTACCCTTAACCTTAAAACTTATTACCACGGTCGGTTACAGCGTGAGTATGGGGGCTCGAAGTCCGCGCTGTCACACCGTCACCAAGATTACTCAAGGTGCTCCGTGCGGGGTATATGTTTTATTTCACTGTCTCTAGGCCCACTTAACTATGTCACCCTACGAAGCCTACATTGGTGTGTTATACGTACCTAGAGACCGGATTTTAGGCAAATGCCTATTTTGTTCCTTGCGTTCCTATTGCCCTTCTTTGATATATCAGCATGAATTAGAGGTTAAGGAAGACTTTTACGGTGTTTTTGTATAGGCCTATAAATTGCTACTTTCGTGTTTGTGCCAAAATGGCAATAAATAACAACATAGGCCTACTTCCAATGCCTACTATGAATATCGGGGCCTTTAGGAGCACCCTTTGGCCTCAACTAGCGCTTTCGAGTGCGGTTGGAGATTGTTATTTATGTTACCGAGCAGCTAGCACTGACTGTTCGAAACTCTATCGGGTTCAACCGCTAGCAGTAGTGGAATCGGACGCCGTGCCGACAGGCAGCATTTTGAGTCTAGAAATATAAAAATGGTGGTACTATAAAAACAATAGCTGGCTAGTTTATTGCCAATGGTTTTGAACCGCGTTTTTATCAATGCAAAAAGCCATATAATATTTGTTATTCAATATCAGGATTGAGCAGTCGAGCATATTGCCTCTCCAAAGCAAGTGATTTTTTTGGCGTTATCTATATAAATCCAGGTCACACAGACCCTCTCCCATGAATGTAATCTTTCATTCTCATTTTTGTAGGCACGAAGGTAAATTCACCCCACCCAAAGGGAACGACAAGAGGAGGACCAGTTGCTGAGCTTTCATAAGCACCTTAACTTTGTAAGTTGAGTATCTACTGTCACCTTCGTTCGCATGCGGTAAAAAAGGTGGGGGGTGAACATAAAGGTATCACTATGCGAGTTCTAGACTATGCGGGCTATTTTCGGGTTATTCCAGATAATATGTATTCATTTGCCGCAAATGTCCGTTACGAGCTTGTCCCATCCTACCGCATACTGACTAATTTTATGAAGTCGGGGGGGATTTCCACTTTAGAAAATTTAGCATTGTCAGCATGTTTCGCAAGCATGACGCGTGCTGACAAAAAGTTCATACTGTGAAATACGAAAACTAAAATTGTAGTTCATAATGTATCTGCTAAAAAGCATGTAATCTTCCCTCATCTTTTTCTCAAAATAAAGAAATGTATAATAATATTGCCGGTGATGATTAATGCGCTCAGAATTAAAAATGCTTTTTTCATAAGTTGGCTCATTGCCCTAATTCAATCGCTATGTCTTAGATTACTATTACATAATATTCAGGGAGGAATTCGTGTTCAGTCACAAATCAGCACACCTCAAGACATTAAAAAAAATTAGGTGCTGATGTTTTGCCGGGAACAAATTCTGTGTCAGTAATACTAGGTCTCTCGATGCAGGCCAGTAGCTATGGCGTTCTGGTGCGTGATACAGACTTCATCCGAGCCCGGTAGTTTGTCATAATGGAGGCGAAAAACAAAAAACGACCATATGTCAACATTGTAGTCCCTAAAAATATTCAGGCTGTTTACATTTACCTGTAATACTCTGTTATGATACAACTTACAACCATATTGCTTAAAACACCGCAAAATTTGAAAGTTTAAAAGTGCTGCAAAATTTTTTTTTAAATCTTAATGTTGCCTTATTTACAAGTTGAAAATATTCTGGTGCTCTATACACTGTGCACCTCGTGGCAAAAATGAAGCTTCAGTAAATAAAGCCCAAGAATTTCAATTTCTTACTTTCTACAAACTCCAGTTTAACAAATACGTAGAGGTACAAAATTACATTCACATTAGTGTGGTCTCTTAGCTAATACCAAAGCCACGTAAATTGTACAAAAATTTTCTTGTAGTGTTTGTTTTCTGTTGTTTGAACAATATGTTGTTTCATGCCTTTTTTTTCAAATGTGGAACCTGTATTCTACCAGACTTTCTGCTAAATAACTTCTGGTCAAGCACGTCCTATGAGAGCTGCGATATTTAAATTCAAAATCGGAAATTGTTAGCACATTCTACGCGATGTTCAGCATGGTACGACGTACAAAGTTCTGTACAAATGTAACACTAATGTCACCACTGTCACAAGTGGGATGGTCATCGTGCCTGAATACCGCTTCGCTGCGCTTACGGTGGCTTGTACTAGAGATATGTGGTGCGCAGAACGCTTTTAAAGCTGCTCCTGTATTTGTTTCTTGCGTAGAAACTGTGCTCCATTTGGGACCAGTTCTATTTTTTGCTCGCAAGTGCGGTCTCGCGTGCCCCAGCAACGCGTTGAGGTTTTTTGTGGCAACTGCTAATTCCGCATAATGATGCTGCAGCTTGCGCACCGTAAGCATTTCTTTCATAGGCTGCCAGTTTAATTAAAGATACATTACCCTTGTATGGGCTCTTGAGTTGACTATTCTGAAAAACTTGGGGCAGGGGTGAAGATAAGGTACTGTGAAATTAAAACATTTATTACGCTTGAGGGTGGTGCTGGGGTGTGAGAAAAAGACGTAGAAGCACCTCCTTAACGAGCACACCTTCTCCGTGGAGATCAGGAAATGGAGGCAAGGAAATCTCATTGCTAGGTATTTCCAGCCTTACCTAAGCATATTGACAGCATTAGGTCGCACTCGATGACTACTGCTTCGTAGTGCTAGTGGAGTCACAGGCCATGTTTTCGGTCATATATGTAGAGTTTGTGGCTGACTGTACGGCGCAACATAGTTCAATTAAAATCATTTTCTTAGCAGGCTGTGTCCTTGTGCCTTATTATTGAGGTGGTGCTGCTACGTCACCATTCGAACCTCCTCCAAGTGCAGTCACAGGTTCAGTGCCTGCACAGCGGCGCAAAGTGTGTAAATATAACCTATTAAACGGGGGGTGCATTTCTAAAGGCAAATGTTTCTTTGAGTACCATAATTAAATGCGATTACCTCATGACCAAAGGTATACTTTCCTTCTTTTATGAAACAAGAAGCATTTAAAACTGATTTTGCAAAGTATTTTACAGAAGCTTCAGCTTGGGCTCGAGGGTTACGTACTGGTATGCCAATGAAAAGTGCAAGGGTGTGGAGAGAAAACAAAACAAATCAATTGGTGTTTAAATACAGGAATGTTCATTGCTACTCGCCGTCCATTGCTGCTCGACTGCTTGGAGACCGGTGAGAACACAACGAAAACACTACCAATAAGCAGATGGAGAAAGAAAGCCATAACTCAACAACGCTTCTGGCCACAGCTTAGCTGCGCGACGGGCGAAGTAAACAATGATCTGTTGAGCTAACGATGTGTTCCTAAAAAAGAATGTAAAGCATTTAGGGCTGAGTTTAGATTTTTTACACACGATTTAACCACTGTAGTGCTCTACACTTCTCTACTTCAAACCATTCGGAAGCATTTAAAAGCCTTCTGGGTACACATGAAGAAGCTACTAAGCAAAATCATAGAATGCAAATACTATTTGTACCAATCTTTAAGATGGCCTGCTGAAAATTGGTACCATTACACAATACGTATTTTAAAATGCAATACAGTTTGAACTGGTCAGAAAACGTTCCTTGAGTTTCGTGCCAACATACCGTTAATAGGTGAGTGTTCACTATGTAGTGGTTCATGTAAGTTTTATTTTTAAAATGATATGTTTGAAAATTCCTTATCATTTATTGGAATGCTAGCCTCCCTTATAACACTGATCTTAATCCCCCCAAAAAAAATATTTGGGAGTTGCAAATCTGCCGCCTTGCAAGCTTACCCCAGTAGGTCGAAATTGATTCGGAGCGCTCCCCTACGGCACACTTCGGCAGGCTACATCCCGTAATTTTTATTTGTTTATTCATGGTTTGTTTTTACTCCACGGCTCCACCCTGCTGTGTTATGTGTGTCGCAAGCGCAGCGTATGTTCCAATTTTTATTTTTATGCCGCACGACTTATCTCATTCGGACAAGGAGAGCGTTTCGCCCTAATGTCACCGGCCTGGAATACTCTTTGATCTACAATGTTCTGGATGTATATACGCGGTTCGAGAAACACTTGCCCCGAAAGATAAGAGCCTGCAGAGCAGACGCCGCGGCATTCCATTCGGTGACACCAGTCTGCGCACCTCACTTTGTTGACCTCTGTTTCGCCGCCTGTGTATTCTTTGAGTTGTTAGGGGAGCACAAGATCGCTCCAATAAACTTGTTTTTCCTTCAAGACGACTTTGTCATCTTTGACTTCAGGACATCTGGTGGATTTGCTGGGTACACGTCCTTTTTATTGAGTTTGTTCAATCGCCGGTACTCAACCCAAAACATTCATGTGCCGTCTTTTTTCTTCACGAGTACGACCGCCGCAGCGCAGGGGCTTTTATTTGTTTATTTATTTATTTATTAAAGGATACCCCTGAATGCCCTCACTAGGAGGGTATTACATGGGGGGCAGGGTACATTGAGAGCCAATACAAAAAGAGTACTAACAGCGCTTAATAGGCAAACAAATAAATACAAGCGGGTGCGAGGCGAAAAAGAAAAAGAAAGCATGAAAGAAAAAAAAACACAAAATCTTGAAAAGACCTTAAAACCTTTAAAAGCACTTTTTAGTAAAGTAACATACGAAGTAAGTGTGTAAAAGCTCTTGGAATTAGGTCGGATCTGTTAAATATACAATCTGAGATGGTAGGGCATTCCAATCCACAATTGTGCGAGGTATGAAAGATTGTGAATATTTGAATGTGTGGCATTTCACACGGCTCACTTTAAGGCATCGTCCCGTCGGGGAAAGATGGTTGGTGTCGAAGAAAAGAAATTAGGATGAAGTGAAGAGTGATGGTACAGTTCATGGAACAATGATAAACGTGATAGTTGACGCCGATCTGATAGGATAGGTAAAGATGCGCGAAGTTTTAAGCCGTGACGGTGGTATGACATGAATAATCTGAAAAGATGAAAGAACGGCACGATTCTGAAGGGATTCAATTTTGTCAACTGAGTATGCTTTGTGAGGGTCCCAAACAGCAGATGCGTACTGAATTTCAGGTTTCATGACAGTTGTGTATGCAAGTTTTCAGAGGTTAGATAGAGCATGTTTTAGTCTGTGCTTCAAAACACCCAATGAGCGTTTGGAGGATGCAAGAAGGATGTTGATATGACGATTCCATGTCAGGTCACCGTGCAGGTTAAATCCCAGGTACTTGTAAATGACTGCTAGCTCAACAGTTGTGTTATTTAAAGAATAAAGAAACATCCCCCTCGCGAGGGGCACGGTCAAATGCAGAGCATTTTCGGGGGGCGCACGACGATAAGTAGGTTGGGTTACGTTAATGTTGTTGCAGTTGTTGCTGGTGGTTGTTATTGTAGTAGTTGTTGTTGTTATAATTATTATTGTACATAATGAGGAGTCGTAATTAAGTAGTCACGTGACATCATCTATCATATGGTTCGAAAGAAATTGACAGCGAGAGCGAACGTCGAGAACCGCCCCATCACGGCATGACCGTGCCACGACCACGTCAAGACTACGTCACGATCACGCCAAAACTGTTGCTGCTCCCGCGCCAAACTACGACGCATGCGCGCCCCACCTGTTGCTGAATGCGATCCGAGCACGCAAATAACACGCGAGGAGCAGCGGAGAGCAGGCGAGGAGGAGTGGGGGAGAGGGCGCACCTGGAACGGCTGTTGCGGGCGAGGCCGCGCGCTCCCGTTTGACTTCGGCGCCGCGGAGCGCAGCCGCGGCGGAGAGGAAGAAGACGACGCAGGCGACGCGCCTCCGTTGTCATAGCAACGCAGCGCATGCGCAGAGAGCAGTGTGGGTGAGATCAAGTGCGAAACGCGAGGAGCAGCGGAGAGCAGGCGAGGAGGAGTGGGGAAGAGGGCGCACCTGGAACGGCTGTTGCGGACAACGAGGCACGCCAACGCCGGGTGACATCGTGAGATAAAGAAATGCTCTGCATTTAAAAGTTTGAATGTGCGATGCGTGGTTTGTAAAGGACATAAGTTTAGTTTTAGAATTATTCAACGACTTTAACCACGTAACACCCAGTAGATATTGCCGCGAACCATGTACGGGTTTGTTTATTTATTGTTTGTTTTTAATGCCCGGCCACGCCCGGATGCCCGGCCACGGCCGGCTCTGTTATCTGTGTCCCATGCGAAGCGCGTGTTCCAATCTTTATTTTTATGCCGCACGGGCTATCTCATTCAGATAAGCAGAGTGTTTCGCCCTAACGCCGCTAGCCCAGAATAATCTTGTGTGATCTACAATGTTCTGGATGTGAATCGACGGTTCCAGAAACTCTCGCGCCGAAAGATAAAAGCCTGCACACCAGACGCCGCGGCATTCGATTCTGCGACGCTCGACGACGCAAGTCACTTTGTTGACCGCTGCTTCGCCCCCTCTGTATTCTTTTGAGTTGTTAGGGGAGCACAAGTTCGCTCCAATAAACTTGTTTCTCCTTCAAGACAACAGCGTCGTCGTTGTCTTCGTGACAATATAGAGTCAAGGTCAGTTTGGAGGGCCAGTTTGTCAGTAAAGCAGATTATTGTACGGTAAATAACACTGTCATCAGCAAACAGCCTGATCCTTGAAGAAACGCACTTTGGTAAGTCATTGATACAAATTAGAGAAAGTAAAGGGTCCAGGACACTGCCTTGTGGAACACGAGAGTGTACTTGACCAAAAGAAGAATTAACGTTGTTAGCAGATGTGAATTGAACCCTTGATGACAGAAAATCTTTAACCCATGCAATTACAAGAGGGTGGGTATTAGGTTGTGCAAGTTTGATCAGCAATCTGTGGTGAGGTACGCGGTCGAAAGTTTTGGAAAAATGTAGAATTATTGAGTCGATTTGAAACCCTGCGTCGACGGATGAGTGAATTTCGTTAATGAAAGCGCGAGCTGAGTGTCACACGAGTACCCTTTATTAAACCCGTGTTAGTATTTAAAGATGATATGGCCGTATAATTCAAAGGCTGTATAATGTCGTTGCTCGGCATGTCTTCCACTTGTGTAAGGATGGCTTCCCGCTCGTGTGAAGACACGCGATACGGTGACTGTCGGGTAGGCCGGCCTCCGTCTTCGGTTATTATTCGGTGCTTCGCTAGAAGTGTCTGACCTAATTTCGAGTTCGACGAAAAAAACTCACTATAGCAATGACGCAACGCCAATAATTTATTTCGTTTTTCTTGTGGTAGCGCCGGATTCACGTCGAAGGGTTTAGGAAGCTTTGAGGTACCTTAGGATGAGCGTTCAAAATCGGCCACCGCGATCACGTCACTTGCTCCGTGTGTATCTTCGAGGAACGCAACTGCAGCTCCCTTGTTTAAATGCTGGTACTCCGAGGTGAAATTAGAGACCAAAACGTGGTATTAGCGCTTCGTAAAGGGCGCATTGTCTCTTGCGACGGAGACACCGCGGTCGAAAAGCAACTTTTGGTCACCCTCAGCGATAGCGTCGACGTCAGGAGTAGAATCTTCAGAGTAGACCGGGATCATCAAGCTTGCGCGGGGTGCATGGTGACAGATCATCCGCGATCCGTACGGCTGCACGATGTTTGAGGTTTGGTTCCGGCGTCATGGAGTGATCGGGGGGACAAGTTATCGCCTTGGACTTCAGATCCATTATTGCACTGTTGTCCATCCAAAATTCTATTCCACCAATTACGTCACGGGAGCAGTTAGGCAAAATAACGAACGCAGCAGGGTACGTCGTGCCGCCTATGGTGACGCGTGATGTCCACGTTCCACTCGGCGTTACCAGATGGCCTCCTGCTGTGCGTTATGTGTGGACCACCCCATCTGGTCGTAACTTTCTTGAGCTTAGACACGAATGGTCCGCTCATCCCCGAGCAGTCCGCTCCCATGTCTATGAAAGCAACTACATCAAAGCCGTCGGTGGACAACTGGACGTCGGACGTCGCCTTCCTCGAGTTCCGGGTGCGTCGAGGTGTTGTATCTCGGCTTGTGCGTCTTGGCGGTTAATCAAAATGCGTCGTCGTTATCGTCTTCTCAGCGGCAGGCTTGGTTATGCCGGGTACGCGTCGCGCCGTGTGGCTGTCGTCATTTTCGGGAGTGATATGAGGCCTCGATCGGGTAGTCGGGCTGCGGCTCGGATTAACGGTGTTCGGTGCGTACTTGCGTCGTTGGAGGGTTTTTGTTTTTCCGCCGTTCCGCAACTTCACTTCCAGAAGTTGCTCCTTTTAGTTTCCCCCGCTTTGGCTGCGGAACCTCCCACGTGAGAACTCAGCATTGCTACGGCGGTTCGGCGATTGGTATGGGTAGGGCGACGGTGAACGGTTGAAACGGGCTGGTGCACGGCTGGTGTTTGAAAGGTATTCTTCGATCTCCGATGGGCCCTGGCCTTGTCGGGGGCGTGGTGCGTCGACCGAGAACCCTCACAAACCGTTCCTTGTGTAGGGGCAGTGACGGTAGACGCGGTCGGCCTCTCCGCAGTGGTAGCACAGCGGACGATTGTCGGGTGTTCGCCACACGTCGGCCTTCCTTGGGGTGGGGGGTTCCACCGCAGGTGGTCGGGGTGGTGACAGGGGATGACGGCGCGGAGTCTCGTGACGATAGGGCGCAGGTTGGCGAGTGCTGCGGACAGTAGCCGCGTAAGTCATCGCTTGAGGCTCGCGAGGTGCTACTGGCGTCGTTAAAGTTCTCAGCGCTTGCTGCACTTCTTCTCTAATGACGTCGGTAAGGGAAGCGACTTGTCGTTGCGGCGGCGTTGGGAGCAGTTTCCGGAGGTCTTCCCTCACTATTGCGCGGATAGTCTCACGTAGGCTATCTGCGGGAATGCGCATGCTGTCGACGCAATTCGTATTGGCGGTGCCAAGAAAGTTGTGGTCATACTGCTTAGCAAGCATTTCGAGGGCTTTCTCAATGGTGCTGCCTTCCGTCCCGAGTCCGGCGACGGTTTTGGGTGGATTGCAGACAAGTCCAGCAAACAGTTCCTCTTCCACACCATGCATTAGGAAGCGCAACTTCTTTAATTCCGCCATGCAAAGGTCAGCACGCCTGAAAAGCCTCTTCATCCCTTCGGCAAACACAACAACGCTTTCGTTAGGGCGTTGTATCCGCGATTGCAGCAAGACCTCGGCCCGCTCTTTTCGCACAACCGTGGTGAATGTCTTTAAATACTACGTTCTGAAATCGTTACAAGTCTCTGAAATCGTTACAAACCATATACGTGCCGAGCATTCAAGGTAGAAGAACACTTGCCTCAGTGTCTCCGTGTCGTCCAAACGGTTAAAGGAGCCATGAAGAGAAAATGCAAGTTGGGTTTATTCGAAAGATTTCGTGTTTTATAGTGCCCCCAGCGCTTGTCCGGATATAATCGGTGCTTTATTCACTGAGAAATTAAACAATTTAGGTTAAAATTTTGATTTTCACGCTCAATCGTGCGTTTTCGTGGTCCCAAATGACATCACAGGAACCGACCGCTCTGCAGCCTAGAGTACCTTCATTCACGCATCCGCCGTACAGGGTAGAGACACGTATACGCTGGCGCCGCCATTTTCGGTTGCTCGCTCGCCGCCGAAGCAAGTCATTGTGTCAAAACCGTGTTAAAATTATCGCCGCAACGCAGTTTACTGAAGAAGTTTGAATCATATTGTCTGTTTGGCGTTGCTAGGTCTCGTGGGAAACGAAAAGAATAACGCGTTGAGCCCGTTGGCCCAATTGCGGCGGCACGGGACCGTTCAAAGGTTGTCTCCACCCTGTACAGCGGTGTTCGTTTGTTCCCGCGTTTCTTTACGTTCCGTAACCTAGATGGCGCCACCATACCGTGGCAAGCGTTTGGTTTGTTTTTGCCTGCATTTAAACCTGGCTTGTGTTTTTTTTAGACAAAATATTCGTTCCCTGAAACAGTGCTCGCTCGACAAATGGGGTCACGTAAGACACCGTTGCTTGCGTCAATCGGCCAGTGTCGTCTGAGACAACCCCAAGCCCCGTAGTGCTGAGCAGCTAAACCAAGCATGCTGTGCGCAGTACGAACAGCAGAACGCGTCAGTACTTCTATGTTTACATGTGCTTTCGTAACTTCCACTGTTTGTCCTATCATTCTTATTGCTTTGTGAAGAATGTGCCCTAAATTTAGGCGCAAATCGCTCGTTCGTCTAGTTTGTAAGCTCTGCCTAATTTGCGTCTGCTTCTGCCAGCCTCCGCCAATCGCAGAGCTTAGCTCATGTGACATCATAGGTTCTGTTGCGGGAAATGAGCTGGTGGGCCGCATGACCATTCCCGTTTTTCCTAATTATGTAGCTTATTTGTGCGAAGTTTACGTTAAAAGTTGTGTCAGTATGATTCTAACGAGCCAATCTTTTGAATGAACCAAACTTGTGTTTACTCTTCATGGCTCCTTTAAACAGCCTGACCCGTTCGACTTGTTCCAACCAGTCTTCGGGATCTTCCGAAGGTGACCCATGGAAGGATGGCGGCTCCCTTGATTGCTGAAGAACGAGGGCAGGATTGGAATCGCTGGTCATGGTGCCTGCGTTGATCATGGTGGTTTTCACGACGTCTTCTTTCTTTACGTTATCTGGAAGCAGTCCAAACTATGGCTGAAGGCTTTGCTGTCGGCGGCTGACACGAGTTGGGCTTGCTTGTCGGCTTGACGATTCCTTCGGGTACCTGTACGCCCCACCTCACCAGATGTCACCAAAGCAGAGATGACACAGTCGTCTTGAAGGAAAAATAAGTTTATTGGAGCGAACTTGTGCTCCCCTAACAGCTTAAAGAATACACAGGTGGCCAAACAGCAGTCAACAAAGTGACGTACGCAGACAGGTGTCGCCGAATCAAATGCCGTGGCGTCTGCTCTGCAGGCTTTTATCTTTCGACGCAAGTGTTTCTCGAACCATCGATATACATCCAGAACATTGTAGGTCAAAGAAGATTATCCCAGGCCAGTAGAGTTAGAGCGAAACGATCTCCTTATCCGAATGAGATAACCCGTGTGTCATAAAAATAAAGAATGTAATTTGAGCTTCGCTTGGGACACAGATAACACAACCGGGCGGAACCGGACAGTAAAAACAAGCCATGAATAAACAAACCCAGCGCACGGTTTGCGGCAATAGTATCATACATACATTTTTGAGTGCAAACACATGTACCATGTATAAACATTGAATTTGCTATTTACTACACACGTTTATAAGGTGTGTTGTTGCACCAAATTTTGCAGGAAACGTTTCCGCTTCTGTGTCGCATTTTTACAGGTTTTAAGAATGGTGAATTCCCACTCAACTCTACACGAACAGGAGGCAACCCACTCAGGTAATATTGGACTTTTAATCTCAATCACTTGTATTTCATATATATCAAATGTTGGCATGTGGTCTTTGTGAAAGGTCAATGACGTACAATTTTTTATTCATATGTGTTGTGATCCCATACATTCTGCACCAATACTGTTATTTTCTTCATATTTTATTATAAATAGCTTTTAAGACTACCTCTACGGATTTTGTATCTAATTTGACATTTTTCCTCGCACTTGAGCCAACAGTCATTGTTTTTGGTTTGCTTATATTGGTATATATAAAAAGATTCATGTCCTGGTATTGATGTTTCCTGTATGCATGCGTGCCTTACCTTACAAAATCGCAGCGATTACGGCTAATGTTGTCACCCATACTTCTTTCCGACTTTCTTGGTCTAATTGAAACCTTCACCTAATAAAACTCTTTTTCAAAAGAGGTCTGGCGACCCCCATTTTAGGGGTCATAAAAGAGTCAATAATACCCTATTTGTTTGTTAATTTGGAGTCTCACTGACTACGCCCGATAGTGTCATGCATGCTCCCTTTAAGATCTCGGTCCGAAGGGGTCTCGGGACTCACTATCAAAAAGAGTCAGGGGGACTCTTATTTGTGGGGTCACAAAGTAGTCAACTGCACTCTCTTTGATCACATGTCTGAATTCATGGTGACTACATCTCATCGAGTCCTCCATACTAACTTTCGACTCTTGTTCCCGAATTTTGGCCTAAGAGTGCCGGTCGCTCTTTGAAAGAGAGTCTGGTGACCCTCAACCGAAGAGTCCAAGGGGGGTTAATTCTGTAGCAAGCAAATGACTCTTTAAGAGCCAGTACGAATTCTCTGTTTTCTTAGAGTGTAGTTCCTGTCGTTTCATCGATTTTCACAGTGATTCCTAGATTACGTTGCACGTGCTCTCTAAACACTCTTCTTCAAACGTGCAGTCGCTTTCTCTTTTCCAGGAGTATACTCAAAACCGACTATATTTTTAACTCAACGGTTGAGCATCCAACGCGCCTTAATTAGTAGATCACTCGAATATTAAACCGCCAACGACGAAATATTACTGCCGATCTGCATTTTCTTATGCCCTCAAACCACCCTGCTGACGCAATCTAAAAAGCGCTTTTTATTTAAATTTAGTTTAGCTGATAGGCACCTTTTGAAATTGCCCTTTAAATTCGTGGAAGTGTATTTTGCCATCTCGGCACGTCTTGCATGAACGATTCGGCTAGTATCACCGTGTATGAGAATATGTTTACATTTCTACCTAACGTCCCTTATGGAAAGCATGGTAATTTTTCGATAATTCCCCGCACAGGGCACCTTGTCTATTCAAGCTGACAGTAGTGTGGACACCGCCAACCCCAAGCCCATTTGTGTTGGACCCACCCACGCCCTCGGCTGTGTGTGGCTTTGCCGTGTAAGGGGAAAAGGGCTGCGTGGTGGTTGAGCCAAAGCCAGAATTGTTTTGGACCTTCATGGCCCCTGGCAGAGACAACACACCACTTCGGCCCCCGCTTCCCGTAGACGGTGCCCCCAGTCTGACCCGACCTGGGGTGAATCAGCCAGTGGCCTTTTCCAGTCCTCTTCTTCATTGTTTTGCTTTCCTATTGTCTTTACTAACCCTGTCCTGACATTTTTTTCTTTATTTCTGCAGTTTTTTTCTGCAGGCGGTGAGCATTAACCCTGTGCGAAGGCTTCACCCTAAATCCCGAGCATATGGCTATAGGGGCAACGTACAGCTAGTGTGAGCTCTAAGCCACCTCCCCTTGTTGGGCTCGGGTTTGGGCGACTGGCCTTTCCCCCGAATATTTTCGATGTTTTTATGCTTCGCTTCCCCCTCCCCAAAGAACTGATCGGCCCTCAAAAAGAGGCTGCGCAGAATTACCGCAACTACAAAGCAACCCACTAGAATTCCTAGTATTACACTCTACCAATGAGGCTAAGCCACTGAACAAACAGTCCGTGTTTCTCATTCCGAAAAGCATAGAGAACATTGTCGGCAAATATTACAACGCCAAGAAGCTCGCATCTCAACACCTCCTCGTTGAGGTAATGAGAAAGGATCAAAGCGAGAATCTGCTTACGCAGGAGAAACTCGCTGGCCTGACAGTAACCATAACACCACACCGCATGCTGAACATCATTCAAGGTGTTATATCCGAGACTGAGCTGTTGAATGAGACTGAAGCTGGCCTCCTTGAGGGCCTGAAAGACCAAGGTGTAATCGCGGTTCAAGGAATAACCATGCGAAGAGACGGAAAAAAAATCCCAACCAAACACGTCACCTTAGCCTTTGGAAGTACCGCCCTGCCTTGGAAGGTGAAAGCCGCTTTCATCAGGTGCCAGGTGCGGCCATACATTCTGAACGCGAGACAGTGCGTTAAGTGCAAAAGTACGGCCATGGCACTCAAGCATGCCGGTGCAAGTTGAAATGCGCCAAGTGAGTGGCACTGAACACTCGTCTGATAGTTTCCAGAGCACGACAACCAGGTGTCCAAACTGCAGCGGTGCACTCCCTGCATACGTTCGGTCCCGTCCTACTTTCAAAAAAGAAAAGGAATTAATACATAATAAGATTACCAAGAACATAAGCTTCGTTGAAGCGAGCAGGAAACGGGTTGTTTTCGGCAGCCTCCTATGCAGATGCTGACCGACGGGGGTTGGGGTGGTGCCTTGATATTACAGCAACGCAGTGTAGCCGTGCTACTGCGCCGCCATCTCTTTGCCCTACTGAGCGGCTATCTATCACTCCTGCAATGCCCGCAGAGGATCTGGCTGCCGCTCCTCCTGAGCTGCCTTTAATAGATCAAGTCGCCACAACGCTCGCGGATCCCGCGGTTGTTGCAATTTCTAACACAACCGGAATTCATGCCGCGCCTCCTGTTCCATCACCCCTCTCTGATATCCCTGATTGTGAGGTGAGTATGGATACTAGGAGTCCGGCTCCCTCTCCCACGTCTCTTTTGGAACGTCTCCCACGTCTCCCGTTGTTTCTTTTGGAACAGCCTATATCGCACTCTTCGCCGTTACGTCGTATCTTGCGTCCTGAGGCAACGCCGTAAAACTCCAATTGCTCGCGTCAAGTCTATTTAAAATCCATGGAGATACAACCCGAACCACATTACCACATGGACTTAGATATTACTGGGACCTTTTCTATGTGATCATAAGGGAATTGGTGGATTGCAGTTTTTACGGATTACTCGACTCCCTATACAATCACGCGAACGTTCCCAACGGCGCACGCCCCGAACATTGAGGACTACTCTCTGCAAGATGTCATCATGCATTACGGTTCCCGCCGACAGGTGCTGAGAGATTATGGCCCCACTTTCATTTTCGGAGTCATGGACGACCGTCTTTCACCCTGTTCTGTGAAACACAAGACCACCGCTTATCATCCCCAAACTAATGGGCATACGGAAAGGCTAAACAAGACCCTCGCCGGTGTTCTCTTTGTACAAGTCACCGCCTCCCTCTTACTGGGACGCTCCGCTGCCTTACGTGCCATTTGGGTAAAATTATTAGCGGCACGATACTAAGCATTACTCGCCATTGTATCTTTTATTCGGTCTAGATCTCAGTTTTAAATGCAGAGCATTTCAGTAACTCACGTTGGCGTCCGTAGTCCGCACCGTCGTTGTCCCTACTATATAAAAAGAAAATACTATCCGACACCAGGTTTCGATCCCTCGACCCTGCGGGCGGAACGCTATGTACATTGTGCTCCAATCACTGCGCCACAAAGCCGACACAGAATCGGCCGCTATATACGCGCCTTATATCGTTGACTCATTCAAATTACTGCTGACGAGCGCTCTCTCGTCAGCAGTTGCCACAAGTGCAACAACATTAACGTAACGCAAACTACTTAACGTCGTGCGCCCCCGGAAATGCTCTGGATTTGATCGTGCCCCTCGCGAGGGGCATATTTCACTGCGGCTTCCTACTGTTTCTTTTTCACTTCCTTATAGGATAAGTTTCGGAACTAGTGCTGCTAGGACGACAAGAAAGAAGCAGCGCCCGATACGATGCTTTTACGCTTGGTCCAGCTTTCATTACGTTGGCCTACATTTCCAGGACAAAATCGGGAGATCAGCAAGACAAACAAGCAAAGTGTGGTCACAATGACTTTCCTTTTTCCTTTGAACACCCTGTTTTGGAGTCAAATGCACCATACACTCCGAACGTGCGCGATATCAGCAAAAACTGATGTGGCCCGTCAAGTACCTTGTGAAAGTTTTTCTGCATTGCAGGGGTTCCATAAGTTTCGATACGATAACCGACACTGTCTTGCCCACTTCTCGCCTGGTTTCCTTTTCCTGGTATAGTAGCCTTTACGCCATGTTCGCGATTTGAGAAGCTCTTCTCTTGATATGCTGGCCCTTATCGCATCCTTCTCCAGGTTACTGGCGTGCCACACACGATGTTGTGCCTCTTGCTGCCCCGCCTACACATGCGCACCTTGCAATTTACATCTTCCACTTTGTACGCCTAAAACCGTACTACTCACCAGGCCCTGTTGCAGCCACTACTCCTGTCTGTAGCTCGCACTGATTCAGCGCGTCGACCACCATAGGGGTCATATTACCTCCCTTTTTATACGATTGAAGGATGCCTCGCAGACGGCTAGGAAAAGAATCACAGGAGCGGGTATATGAATCATTTGTGAACGACGACGAAGGGAATACTCGAACATCGGTTAGGCCAGCCGTCTGCTTCGACAATACCTCTAATCGGATTCCCGTTTTGTAAACACATCTACATTAATTGAAAAAGGGTGGTAGTGCGGGCTTCTTCGTGTATACTTCACAATTGAACAACCGCGCTTAAACGGGACAAGAGATTGGCAAGGCGGAGCACTGACGAGCTACAACAAGGTTTATTTCGTCGTGGCGGAATATATACCCTTGAAGGAAAATGCAAACGATAAGCAAACAGATAAAGATTAAAAGGATTGTAAAGAACTTACATCTACACAGAGACACGCGCGGAGGTTTTCGTCGATCAAGACATTCGTGCTCCTTTTATAGCAAGGCAATAGACGGCTTGTTGAAGGATGAATCCTTTCGCCTATGGATGACGTGCGCCTCGAAGATCTCTCTTGCGTATAACCTTTGTATATTCATAGCACATGTGCCTGGTCGAATTTGGTCGTGCATTTGCACTTGCCACAAAGCACGGCGAGAGTCCTTCTCAAGCCTTCTCGCCTTTTTAATTTTGTCTTCTCAAGCGGCCCCTTCCCTCTGTCACAAGAGCCCGAATGCGACACTGTCGTCTGTTTCGCGGAGAAACACACAGCCAGATCATCCTGCTAAAGGAAGCACTGTTTCAAGCGTGTCATCGTGAATGTCCCATCGGAAGCAACCATAACCGGTTCATCCAGAAACTTCAGATAGCCCACCAGGTATCAGACTTCTTCTGGCAGAGCATCTTCGTTCACCTCCCCCGGAAGACATCCCGCCCTCCTACAGATACTTCCGTGACGTTAGTGGGTGATCCTCTTCCCGTCATACCTCAGGACGTTGATGGAATGTTGCAGCTTTACCCAAAGTTCGTCCTTCCACCGAAGTTGGACAAATTTGAGTTGCTGTCCTTGGTTAGGACTGTAGCGAGAAAACCACCTGCACAAGAGGCCGAAAGATGCATTCTGAAAGCTGTGGACAGTCTCCCGACAAGAATTACCAAGAAACCAAGTACAACGTTAGCACAGGTTGCCACTGAACTCTGGAAGTTACACCAAAAGTTGTTCGTGTCGGACAAGGAAGGTGGCTTCGTGGTAGCTTGCTCAACCGCTTAAAATGAAAAAGCAATGCAAGCAGAGCAAGCTCACTTCCGCTCTGCGGAGAAAGCACCGCAGAAGATTGGGAATGAAGAAGTGAGGTTATGTGAAGATGCGGGATTGACGACACTTGCGGCGTCTGTTAAGAAGACTGGCAAATTATGCCTGCAACCTTTCTTCACTGCCAAGAATCACAAAGAAGGCATTCCCTTTCGTCTGATCATCACCGAGCGTGGAACTTGGCGGCGACTTACCAGACGGTTCCTGAAAACTCCTCTAGCGTTGATTCCTATCGAAGACCCCTTCCTCGTTCGAAGCCCGACAGAAGTGTTAGAGTTTCTGCAGCAGCGGAACCCATAAAATCTAAGCGCATTTTAATTGACGTGAAGGACCTTTATTTTTCTTTGCTGCACGCAGCTCTCATAAACGTCATAGAAGAGGCTATCGACAGCTACGGGAGTGTTCGGTTCCAGAACGCCACCGGAACCTCCATATCAAAATTTCTACACCTTCTGCAGTTCTACCTGGAGTTGTCGGTGATGGTTTTTCAAGGAGACAACTACGTTGAGAACAAGGGAGTATGCATTGGCGCTTGCTTCGCTCCGGTGCTGAGCGACCTACTGCTCAACCGCTATGACAGGGAGCTTGCACTGAAACTCGCTGGAGCGAACGTTGTACGGGTATTTCGCTACGCAGACAATTTTCTGGTTCTCTTCGAGTGCCCCAAAGTTACAAACAGCCAGCAGCAAGTTCCGTGCGTTATGAGCACGTTTCAATCAAGTCTTGTGGACTTCACGCGGACGTCCAAACAGCCATGTGATGAGCGCCTCGGGTTGTTGGACCTAGAGTTCAAGCTACATCTAGAGCACGTCTGCCGGAAGTATTCCCCCCGATCCAAGAAGAGCTTTTTACCATTCGCTTCAAACCATTCCAAACTCGTGAAAAGGGGCATCGCAATGTCGGCTCCCAGGAACGCTCTCTGTAAAATGAGCGACAGCTTTTCCGCTTAGCCTCAAAGGCGCACAAAGGCAGGATACCCCACCTCTGCTCTTCGAATTCTGCGAGTCACTGCTCAAGGAAATCCGCCCCCGAAAACCCGTAAACGAGCGCAATTGGACAGAAAAGGGCAGATATCCATCGTCCCGTACGTTCACGGTGTCTCTCACCAATTGAAAAAAGTTGCTGCTCGAGCCGGAGTAACCGTGGTGTTGAGAACTCCCAACAAATTAGGTGGGCTGTGCCGCAGTAGGAAAGGGGAAGAAACCAACGTGAGATCCGGCTCAAAAAACACATGACAAGCCATTCGCGGAATTCAAGTCAGGCGTCGTCTACGACATTCCGTTGGCGTGCGGGAAGCCCTACAGGGGTCAAACAAGGCGTTGTTTGAATTAACGGCTGCGAGAACGTGCAGGCACTTTCAACAAAGGAACATGCAGCAATCTCCCCATACATTGGGCCAAGTGCTTCTTCAGAAAGCTGGAGAGCTAATCAAAGAACGCTTCTAGATTGCTATATTGGGGCCTATACACTGCAAAGAGTAGGAATTATTCTTGTGACCTAATGAGGGACAACACAACACTTTCAACCTCATCAAAGCCACTGGGATTTGTCCGCGTAACCAGCCCTGGCTTACAAACACCATTACGCCTCCCTGCTTTATTTTTTTCTGCAAAGCGAGGAGGTTTGAAAATTATTGCTTCGAATTGAGGACATTTCACTTCCGGGCATTCTGGTGGGGACATTCTGGCCACGCTGTAACAGGAAAATGGTGGTGTTAACACACCTGCTGTACTTGTCGGCTATCTGGTGTGCCGTAGTGAAGGGCGCCAATATATTTTGGCCACCAGTGGACCCTTAACGAGTGCCTAATCAAAATACATGGGTTTTTGTGTTTTCCACCTGCGTATCAGGAAAACCGCCCACTAGGCCCGGATCCAACCCGCTTCTTTGGGCTCAGCAGCACAATGGCCTAGCCCTGGAGCCTCCGGGGATGCGTGCTTTAACTTCAGATATAGTTTTATTTTATTTTTTCCGCACTTAGAAACATTGCTTTCAATGGATGTTTAGCAATTCTGCTAGGCTTGAGTAGGCGCGTGTTGTCAATTCAAGAGTTCTTCCATATTATTATTTCTTGGTGAGATCCCGTCTTTCAAGGCAATAGTTCCACACTTATTCTGGAGGGCAATTAGATTTTAGCCGCATGAATACACCTGCGTGTTGATGATAAGGGCGATAACAAAAAGTGCGGTGTACTTACTCTCACCACAGGTTTGATTGAAACAGGCCTTGACTGGTCTAGAATGGCCTGCAAAATACATAACAAGCAGATAGGTGGTCTTATGAATGATATTGGCATTCTGACATTGTTTCTATTTTGTTCAAACTTCTAAACCACTTCCGCACTAGTCATTTGCGATTAAATTACAACAGCGTGAATGTGGCAAATGGGGTCGATTGTTTAATGTATGGAGCACCTAAATGCACAATATTTGATTTCTTGTTACTTCTGCCTTACGAAAGCGACAGGTAATTTACAATACAAAAGTCTTACGCTTCGATTAAGATTGTGCCTAAAGGAAAGAATGCCATAAACAACTCTTTTTCGACAAAGAAATAAAGCCTCAACTCCCTAGATACACTATTTAGAAGACCATTGCTTGAACACACTTTCGTATCCTAAAATGTTTTGAGCATATTCGAAGTGAGTAAGATATTGTTATATATTGTGTATTTATTCGGGGGCTCGGCTACCGATGGTAGCGCAATTATGATGCTCAAAACAGAAGCCGAACTGCCAAACATTCGCCACAAAATTTATGATCAAATACCCCTATCGCAACTTCGGGTGCGTAAGAACAAAAAAACCTTCACGCAAAGAACTTTCCAAGCAAACAAAACCACGTTTTCGCGAAGCCATACCGGCATACACTTTGAAGGCTAGGTAGCTGATAGGTGGCATTTTTAACCAACACAAGTGTCCTTGTTGCCCTGAACGTTAACAGTGTTTACCTTTCTCCGGCGTTTAGTCAGGTCCACTGCGTTTGAGTACGCGCCGCTACTCGTCAGCTTCTCCTGGATACCTTCAACAGCACTTCCAGGTTATCGATTCCTTTTTGGGATTTTCCGGTCGCTCGCGGCTTTCTAAATTGAGAAGAGTCCCCCGACCTTTATTTTCTTTTACTTTAGCTAGCTCAATAATATTAACTCCTTCTTCTCATGTTCTCGTTATATTTAATTTAATTCTGCCGAGAACGATATTAACATTTCAGTCATTCTGGCATGGTTGGTTTTCGATGTTCTGACGGTTGGCTTCTGCAATTTTTTACTCACTTTGTCCCCAACCTCCAGTGGAACACACATTTTCTTCTGTTGGCCATCCTGCAATACAAAATATACAGAATGAGGTGTAGTTTCATGGGTATAAGCAGGGTCTGTCAATGCATTTCTGGTAATTAAACTCCCGCCCAAGTTTAGTTTGACGACAAAGGCTACCGCGACGCTCGCTACCGCAGATCGGAAGGCATCGGGCGGCCGCCGCTGCTACGTGGATGCGCCCTCGCGGTATAACCTGCACCCGCCGTTGTCGGCACTTTCTCGGTAGAAACACAGAAACACGTTGTTGGTAATTCTGCCCAGTAATTTTGCAACACAACGATGCCGACAGGAAAGTCTTATAATTGCAATCCTTACAGGGAATCTGTATGAGGCAGAGTGCACGCTCAAAACTATCGACTGATGCCTGGGTTTGATAATGAGAAAGTTCTCAGAAGTCCCCACGCATGGGAGACTTTAGGAGGATCAGGGATCCGAGATGGTGTGAATTCTCCCCTGACCTTTCACAAGCGCTCCTCATAACCTTGACCAGCTGCAGCTATCAACCTAGAAAATCGTTATCACAGCACCGCCATTGTGGCTCTAGAAACGGCGCTGTTTGCTTATAGAGAAAAATCACGCGCTACGAGTCTAAATGGCTTGGCCGTGACACTCCGTTCGTGCATGCCGCAGGCGCCAACGTGCAAGACATTTTCTTTTATATACAATCAGCTGGATGCAGTAAGTGTCAAGAGAAATTAATTTCTGACACCTGCTAGGACTCAACCCCTTGCGAAAAGCAGGGGAGACATTTGGACAAGGAGCGAAAGGGAAAGTTTGCATGGGTTAATAATTATTTTTTCCCGCACCCTTCGGACTTAGCTTCTTCAATGCTTTCCTTTGACGCATCACTCAGAGGCAGTGCGGTGCTATAGTCCGCTTTCTCAAAATGCTGAGAGACTTCGAATTACTGAACATTATAAAAAGAAGCTCGCTCTCATGAGTGCCTTTCGTTTCTCATAGAAGAATTTAGTTTTAGAATTTAAGTTTGAATGGGGACGTGAGTTGGAGTATTTTTAAATACTTCTTTTTTTGTACATTGCTCGTTATTTGTGCGCTTACTTATAAACTCATTCACAGCGAAAATTCATACCTTAATTTTTACATTTATTTGACATTAGATACTATCATAGGTGACATATATACATGCATATGGTGACGAGGACTTTCATATAGCAAGGTTATTTCCGGCCTCCTAACGCTCGAAACCAAGGTCGTCCGGGTAATAAAAAAATGTTCGCAAAACAAAGCGCGGTCGTTTTATGAGCTGTTTTTACAGTACGAGAATGTGCCTGACAAAAAAGAAATCACGCGCCCCTGTTCCCCCCAAACACCGAAAGGAAAGAAAAACCGAACTAGAACATAATACCGCGAAAAAATTCAACACCCCTCTCCCCCCAAACACCGAAAGGAAAAAAAAAACCGAACTAGAAGATAATGCCGCGAAAAAATTTCAACAGCTCTCACGCCCCCTTCACTCCCCGCCCCCAAACACCGAACGGAAAGAAAAACCGTAGAAGCTAATGCCGCGAAAAAATTTCAACAGCTATCACGCCCCTTCCCTCCCCTCACCCAAAACACCGAAAGGAAACAAAAACCGAACTAGAAGGTTATGCCGCGAAAAAATTTCAACAGCTCTCACGCCCCCTTCACTCCTTTCCACATCAACACCGAAAGGAAAGAAAAACCAAACTAGATGCTAATGCCGCGAAAAAATTTCAACAGCTCTCGCGCCCCTTCACTCCCCTCCCCAAAACACCGAAAGGAAACAAAAACCGAACTAGAAGGTTATGCCGCGAAAAAATTTCAACAGCTCTCACGCCCCCTTCACTCCCCGCCCCCAAACACCGAACGCAAAGAAAAACCGTAGAAGCTAATGCCGCGAAAAAATTTCAACAGCTCTCACGCCCCTTCACTCCCCTCATCCAAAACACCGAAAGGAAACAAAAACCGAACTAGAAGATAATGCCGCGAAAAAAATTCAACAGCTCTCACGCCCCTTCACTCCCTGCCCCCAAAAACCGAACGGAAAGAAAAACCGTAGAAGCTAATGCCGCGGAAAAATTTCAACAGCTCTCACGCCACTTCACTGCCCTCCCCCAAAACACTGAAAGGAAACAAAAACCGAACTAGAAGGTTATGCCGCGAAAAAATTTCAACAGCTCTCACGCCCTCTTCACCCCCTCCCCCCAAACACCGAAAGAAAAGAAAAACCGAACTAGAAGGTTATGCCGCAAAAAAATTTCAACAGCTCTCACTCCTTTCCACCCAAACACCGAAAGCAAAGAAAAACCGAACTAGAAGATAATGGCGCGAAAAAATTTCAACAGCTCTCACGCCCCCTTCACTCCCCGCCCCCAAACACCGAACGCAAAGAAAAACCGTAGAAGCTAATGCCGCGAAAAAATTTCAACAGCTATCACGCCCCCTTCACCCCTGTCCCCTTAAACACTGAAAGAAAAGAAAAACCGAACTAGAAGGTTATGCCGCGAAAAAATTTCAACAGCTCTCATGCCCCCTTCACTCCTTTCCACCCAAACACCGAAAGGAAAGAAAAACCGAACTAGCAGCTAATGCCGCGAAAAATTTTCAACAGCTCTCACGCCCCCTTTACTCCCCTCCCCCCAAACACCTAACGGAAAGAAAAACCGTACAAGCTAATGCCGCGAAAAAATTTGAACAGCTATCACGCCCCCTTCACTCCTCTCCCCCCAAACACCGAAAGGAAAGAAAAACCGAAATAGAAGCTAATGCCGCGAAAAAATTTCAACAGCTCTCATGCCCCCTTCACTCCTTTCCACCCAAACACCGAAAGGAAAGAAAAACCGAACTAGCAGCTAATGCCGCGAAAAATTTTCAACAGCTCTCACGCCCCCTTTACTCCCCTCCCCCCAAACACCGAACGGAAAGAAAAACCGTACAAGCTAATGCCGCGAAAAAATTTGAACAGCTATCACGCCCCCTTCACTCCTCTCCCCCCAAACACCGAAAGGAAAGAAAAACCGAAATAGAAGCTAATGCCGCGAAAAAATTTCAACAGCTCTCATGCCCCCTTCACTCCTTTCCACCCAAACACCGAAAGGAAAGAAAAACCGAACTAGCAGCTAATGCCGCGAAAAATTTTCAACAGCTCTCACGCCCCCTTTACTCCCCTCCCCCCAAACACCGAACGGAAAGAAAAACCGTACAAGCTAATGCCGCGAAAAAATTTGAACAGCTATCACGCCCCCTTCACTCCTCTCCCCCCAAACACCGAAAGGAAAGAAAAACCGAAATAGAAGCTAATGCCGCGAAAAAATTTCCACAGCTCTCACGCCCCCACTCTCCTCCCCCCAAACACCGAATGGAAAGAAAAACCGAACTAGAAGCTAATGCCGCGAAAAAATTTCAACAGCTCTCACGCCCCCTTCACCCCTCTCCCCCACAAACACCGAAAGGAAAGAAAACCGAACTAGAAGATAATGCCGCGAAAAAATTTGAACAGCTCTGACGCCCCCTTCTCCCTTCTCCCCCCAAACACCGAACGGAAAGAAAAACCGTAGAAGCTAATGCCACGAAAAAATTTCAACAGCTCTCACGCTTCACCCCCCTCCCCCAAACACTGAAAGGAAAGAAAAACTGAACTAGAAGGTAATGCCGCGAAAAAATTTCAACAGCTCTCACGCCCATTCGCTCCCTCCCCCCAAACACCGAAAGGAAAGAAAAACCGCACTAGAAGCTAATGCCGCGAAAAAATTTCAACAGCTCTCACTCGCTCCACGTTACCATCACTCGCTGGCCATTATGAGCAAACCACTGTCCTCGAAGCCCTATTCTTTGTGCGAGTAAAAGAGTACAGGAGGCACTGCAACAAAAGGGGATCTTCTCTGATTTTGTGCCCACAAAATGCAACGTAATGTCACCGTCCTGCGCCTCCTGGAAAACACAAGCCATGAACATTTTTCCAAATTTTATTTACAATCATTCTTGTTTGCCCAACTGTCAAGTTTCGTGTCACGGAGCCGCACTTTATATTCACAGATTGACATATTACAACATTTGAAGGTTTTTTGACGTCCTCTAGATACACAGAATACGAATTGTAGGTGAAAATGCCTTCCCAATGGAGCTCATCTTAACTATGAACAGTGCACCTTAGAACACCACTGGGTCGCCTATTAAACTATAGGTGTTCTATCGATGTTGCGTGAAGTTTAGACGTTCCTGTACATGTATTCCAGTTTTCTTGCTTCATTAAAATATTTATGGGAAAGCAAACTATCTGGGCACTTAGCTGTGTATGTCAGTGTGGTTAATAAGTGCTCACTAAAAAATGGGTCCGTGCCCACGTACCAGTCAAGACATGGAAAGAAAACGGCAGAACCAGTGGGCAGGTTAAGGTGTGAAAAAGTGTTGTGTCCTGTATTACGGTATGTAGGCTGTTTTTCTTAGAGGCGGGCTCCCTATAATGTCAAGAACTGTACGATGGGGCGTCCTCGTCTTCAGTGTGGGAATAGCGCATATTGGATGGTGGGACTGAAATCTATAAATGTTCTGGCAGCTGATCAATAAAATGCGCAAAATCAGAGCTGGAGCTCTGTAAATCACGAGCGATGTAAATGAGGCGTACTTTTACTAACCTAATTAGGATTATTGTCTGAATTTATACAGCCTCAAGGACAGTGCGTAAGGTATAATTATAACACGCCAAGAATTTTCCGTTGACAATTTCCAAACCGTTCTGCATGTTTTTGCCATTCCTGCCCTTCCTAAATACCATGTAATATTGAGAGTTTGTTTACAATTGAGATAAGTTTTTTTTGTAGACACATTACGCTTGGCAGATTAGAACGAGTATGTCGTAAAACTCACAAACAGTTTTAAGGGCCTCTATAGTTTTATTGTAGAATGTTTCCTGTTTCAATTGTTTAGCGCGTAGATCTACTGGACGGTGTATGTTTATGAGTTGCCTCTCCAGGTAGTCACCATAGGAGGAGCTCTTTCGGTTTTTCTGTGGTGTTAGACATCATGCTCGGTTTCTTGCGCTGCGAAGCACTCAAATAGTGTGAATTCCATGTGGTTGTCAGAGGTCCTGGGAGGTGCCTTGAAATCAGGCCCCTGCACCGCGCGCCTTGTCTCGTGCCCTTTGCCTGAGTCGTAACGAGGGGCACAAGTGATGCGGCGGGTTTGGGAGCCGCTGCGTATCCCTCCAGGTTTTTCTCCTTGGTGCCCTCAGATGTACTACAGCGCGATGAAGCAGACACAGAGAGAGCGGCATCGTTCCAGGTGGTGTTTGCCACCACCTAAATTGCTACGGACTTGCCCGGCTGTGTAGGGACAAGTTGGGCTGCCAGAGGCAACCCAGCTGGGCAGGGGCGGGACTAGACCATTCTCGCTGACAGGGGTGGCCGCCGAAACAAGACCCCGCTACGCCTCCCACCGAGCCGCATCGGCGCACCTGCCCTGGTGAAAGACATAATTTCCTTTGGGGACTCTGGGACGTATATGTTTTGTCGTGCCCATTTTAGTGATTGCTCTCTACCTGAAGTTTTCACAAGTACAAGAGTATGAAGGATATGATCCACAGACGTTTGACGCAGAGGACTCCTTGTGATTTCCAGTTATCTGTGGGTCAGTCATGTTTTAGGCATTGGGCGCGGGTTAATTGGCCACGATATAAGCTGCTTCTGTGCATGAACCACAGCACTTGAAACAGCGCCGCAGATTCGGGGTGTACGGTCAGACGGAGCAGCGAAAGAAGTCTGCATTTATGCCGTTTGAAAGGTTGGAGTTGTCAAGGAGGGTGTGTTAGTGAGTGATTCGTCATTATTTCTCCGCGTGGTAATGCGCCTAACGGCCGTTACACCCTGATTTCTCTGGTCTTCAAGAAGATCGACCTCCGTCTCGTTTGCCACATCTGGCTCAGAGGTCACACCTGCGAGCTGTTGAGGTTACGGTGGGGAGCGGCCCTGATATCCAGATAGGCCTTGCAACTCTTAACACAGAGCTTCATTGCTTGCTATTGGTTGTGCACTTCGACAAGGATTTCCCCGGTTGTTTGTGCTTTGGCCTTATATTACTCACCGACAATGCCCCCAGAAATTTTCATGTGAGAAGCACAGACTGTGCGGCACGAGGGCTTTCATATTCAGTGGGTTCAATTACAAACAAACGGGGCAGTTATCTGGCTTTGGAATACTCAGGCTAGAAGAGGTGGATATGATACTTCGGTGCGGCCCCTGATCAGTTTTTGAAGAAGGTATGCAATTTTACATATGGCGTTAAAAATGCAGGGGAGTGAAGTGTGTTCTTTATTGACTTTACCCTTACGGCCAAGGCGCTTCCTGCCCTTCGGCTGAAGCCTGACGAAGCCTACAACGGCCACCGTTCAAGGCTACGGACCTTTCACCTCGATACTCTCTGCCACGCTTGGTTACAGCGTGAGCATGGTGACTCGGAGTCCGCGTGGTCGCTAATACCTTGAATACACAAAGTGCCCCGTGCGGATCCCCGTAGTATAAGCTGTTCAGAATATTTTGAAAAAGTGTAAATTTCAATACTTCTTGGTCGCTTTACAAACCTTGCGTAAAATTCTAGAAACACAAATTGCTAGCAGACAGCAAACGCCTTCATGCATGACCGCCCTTTCCCATGCCTATTCTCTAGGAAGTAAATGCAGTCCTGTTGTAAAATTACATTCATTTTTTACATTGTTACAATTTATTAAACGTGTACTACATTGTGATGCATGAATAAAAACGTTAGCATCAGATAGTAGTGCAATGTTGTCCTTACGTGAATGATTAAATATCGTGACAAACACCGCACACACCATTCCCGGTCCAAGATATTCTAATCTTTCTGTCCATGTGTGATTTCCTGCATGGAGTAATAAAATAATTATTGTAATCAATCGTGTCAACGTAAAGTTCAAATACCTAATACCGCCAGCAAGCGCATCACCATGTATATCACAAGAACAGCTTCTTCGCTTGAAGTAACCTTTAGAATGTCACTTAGGTGTAAAAAGAATTTCTTGTGTTGGTGAGCCCGATATTAGTTGATATCATTATTAGGAAAAGCAAAACCACGCAATGCAAGTTTATTAGCGCTGTTTTGCATTGCCACATATCAATAAAATAACTTTGGAGCAATAAAACCAATCGCTCAGCTTGTTTAATTTTACATTGCTCGCGCTCCTGACAAGTAAAACGAAATTCATGCAATGTTCATAGACTCATCTAAGTCGTTCGACACAGTTACCCACTCAACCATTTTCATAAGATTCACGCTATAGTTAATCACTCAGCCTTTCTTTATTGGATAGCTAGTTTTTACATGCTTGTCCCCAGTATGTTTTGTTTAATTCCTCAAATTCATCTGTAGTGAATGTGTCTTCCTGAATTCTGCAGGGTTTCGTACTGAGGCAACTTTTGTTCGTATTATATATAAATAGTCCGCCTAATTGTGTATCCGCAAAACCTCCGCCTCTATGCTGACGATTGTGTGTTATACAACGTAATTAACACAAATAAAGACCATATATAACTTAATAATTTTTGCACATTTTTGAAGGTGGTAGGACAAATGGCAAATGAATAATAACTTTGCAAAAAAGTCACTTTTCCTTTCAGTACGCGCAGTTCGGTCACCTTGTTTAATTATTCGTTTAACGGCACTTCCCTACAGTGAATATCTGAATATTGGTACCTGCGCGCTCTCTTCGCACCTACATTATAGTGGTCAAAGCATATTTAATACACATTCAACGAAGCACTGAAGAATTTATGCTACCTAAATCGTAAACTGCGAGAAGCTCCACTTCAAACAAAAGTGCTAACACAGAAATCGCTCATTCGACCATTATAGAATACGCCGTTAGAATATCTAAGCCTTGGAAAGTACCTGAATTTACCCGCTTCAATTGATTCAGAAGAAATTAATTCCTTTCATTTTCCAGCGTTTCTACTGGACCTTTTCCCCGTCATCCCACCTGGCTACGCTACAATTACAACCCTTCTCCGAGCGCCGTGATTGCGAATGCCTCAAACTTTTGCATAGTCTTACGAATACTCCACGCTACTTATTAAAGGATAATTATTTGTCACATGATAAACTGAAATCTTCAAGAAATAGTCACAAACTGAACCTCGAACCTTTCCATCCACGTACTAAGGTATTTAAGTGCAGCTTCTTCCCCGAACAATTTATAAATGGAATATACTACCAAGCGAAATTAGGTCATTGCCTTTGAAAAATGTTTTGTATAATTTGAACTGGCTGTGTTGTGTGAATTTTTTCATAATTTCATTGTCTTTGCTGTACCTGCTATGTCGGAACTTGACAAAACGTACGTGAGCTTCAATTTTATTCTGAATTATCTCTGCGTTATTTTGTGCAAAAAATGTTTTTGCAGTTTATGTACCCATCCTCTGTACAAATAAATATGGAAAGCATGTAAAATAAGTATTTGAAAATAAGCTTGCAAAAATACGTGTGTAAAAATAAATCAATAAATAACTGTAGAAATGATTTAGTAAGGAAAACCAAGCATGGCCTACACACACTGATGAAACCACCCACCGAAACACACACGGACTACATATATATACAAAGTAGAACATCTTCTGTAGCAGTAAATATAAAGTAATTTAATGACGCTTCGGCTGCCGTCAAAGCGAAACGTCGAATAATACTTTGTCGTTGCTCTCACTGAAGCCCTCTACCCTGTTCCCGCTAAACCTTCAGCCCCGTCATCACCACCTTCGTTAGGTTTATGCATACAATATTCATGGCTTCACTAACAATAATGTGAGGGTGATTAGAAACCGTATTCGCATCATGTTTAAGCCTTAGTCAACACATAGAAGGCCGTAGCAACAGCAAGCAGACTGTCCTCAAGCCAACCGAGGAATATCACTTTTCTCTTCGATCGCACCACCAATCAACATTCATACCTATTTCCCCGTCGTTTGCAAATCTGCCCGCCAGCGTCGTAAAACATCATCCCCGGCGGCGAAAGCGCTATCCCAGCTCTGGCTATGGGTTGCTAGAGCTAGGCGTCCGGAATGCATTGAGGCGCGACACTTGCCAAGACAAAGAAGAAACACATTTAGTTGGGAGCAGAGTTAGTTGACGATGGTGGCCGCCATTTTGGCGGTGACCGCGGCCGCCTGGGCGACCAGTGAAGCTTGGGTCTCTTGGTCTTTGCAGCGCAGCGCCTCCTCCCACTGCTCACATGTGGTTATTTTTCGATATCTCGGGCATCCCCACATAAGGTGCTGCAGGGTGCCGAGGGACTGGCAGGCAGTACAGTCAGGTGAAAGGTATAAGGTTGGCTGAATTAGGTGTAATTTAGCGGGATTGGGAAATGTGTTTGTTTGCAAAAGACGCCGTGTGTGTTCTTGATGGATGGTGAGTTTTGTGTGTGCCGGGTGGTAGACACGATGAGAGTGGCGGTAATGGGTGGTAATTTCTTTGTACGTTATCATCCGATCTCTAGCGGATCTGGCGCCATGAGGGGAAAGATCTGGGCCTGGGTCGGATGGTGAGTTCTCGAGCCATACTGCGGTCACATTCATTCCCCTCCAGGCCAGCGTGCGCCGGAGCCCAGATGATTTCTACGGGGGACGTTGGGGGGGGGCAGAGGGGGAGGGGCTTGTTGAAGAAGTTTGTGCGCCTGAGGCGAAATAAAGCCGGAGGCGAAATTTTCAACTGCCGTTTTAGAATCAGTGGACTGTGGAAGGGGTCGTCTTTTGCGTTAGCGCTAATGCTACTGCTGCTCTTCCGCCGTGGCTAGGTTGGTGGTGCGAATGGTCCGGAAGTTGCGCCGGACCTGACTGGAAGGGCACTAAGAGACGATTGAGAAGGCACCATGCCACCGATATTCCGCTGCGTCGACGTAGTGGACGTCATGTTGGTCGCGGTAGTGTTTATGTAAAGCTTGTGCGCGTTGCGAACGCCTTTTGGTGTTAAGTTGTGGGTTCACGTTTCTGGGAATAGGCTTGACCATTAAGTTAGAACGGATGTCGTGAGCGAGTGTGGTTTTGTCTTCTTGGGGGTCTAGAGGGGAGAATCGTAGCATCTGGAGAATGTGAGCGCCAGTGGTAGTTTTTGAGAGTCTGGTGATTTGGTTGACTATATGAGCTTCAATGAGTTTTTGTGCGGTGTTATGCACACCTAGGGCTTCTATTTGCCAGTGGAAGTGGTGAGGGGCAGTTGTAGCGCTTCTTTATAGGCTTTTCTGAGTGTGAGGTTGACTCGGCTAAGCTCTGTTTTAGATGGATTTACATATGGAAGGGAGTAAATCAGCCTGCTACGGAGAAAGGCTCGAAGAAGACGCTGGCGTTCAGCTTCCCTAGGGCCTCTGTGTCTATTGGTAACTTGTCGAATTATACCTATCGTTTGTGTAGCGTGTTGTTCGAGCTGCCGTTTGAAGTGAGTATTGGATCTGTTATGTTGAGTGGTTAAACCCAAGATTCTGATTATTTCAACCTCCGTGATGGGGTCGCCTAGCATGTGTATGTGGATATTCGAGGGCGATGAATGTTGTGTTTTTGTTGGGAGTACGAGCATTTGGGATTTGGTTGGCGAATAGGTGAGACCCGCAATACCAATCTCTACTATTGATGCTTCTACTGGTCTTTGTAGAGTGCTCTAAATTTCAGCGTCGCTGCCTTTGTTGACCCATAGTGTAATGTCGTCGGAGTACGCACCAAAATTAAGATTAGGACTTTGTGGAAGGGGCACACCAAAATTAAGATTCGGAATTTGTTGGGGTTGTTGGGGGATAGTTAAGATGGCGAGATTGAACAGCAAAGGGGAAATGATGGCGCCTTGTGGCGTGCCTTTTGAAGGGACAGACAGGGGGAGGGAGTGATATCGGCGATTTGTATAATCGCTGCACCGTTCGTGAGAAACATTGGGTATAATTGTATGTGCGTAACCGTGGGCTAGTGAGTGTAAGCCTTTAAGTACCGCTGTCTGTCAAACATTATCAAAGGCTTTAGTTAAATCTAATGCTAGTACAGCGGCAGCGTCATGTTTATGCTGTGGCGTGATTATGTCGCGGGACAGTTGAAGAAGAATGTCCTGTGTGGATAGTTTAGGTCGAAAACCAATCATTGTGTGCGGAAGGAATTGCCTGTGCTGTAAATGCTTGACGAGCCTATTGTATATAAGGTGCTGCATGAGCTTTCCGAGGTTGGAAGAGAGCGAGATCAGTCGGAGATGCTTAAGCGTGAGTGGTATCCTGGCTTGGGGTAAACGTGATTTTTTAGTGTTTCCAGGATTCGGTAAAGTGTGTTTAGTCCAATGGTGAATAAAGAATTTCGTGATGGTTATAATAGAGTTGTCATCTAGGTTCCCTACATCCTGTTGGTAACCTTGTCTGCACCTGGTGCGGAGTTAGGTCTAATTTTGAAGATAGTTCCCCTAACCTCTACCTCGGAAATCTCTTTATCTAGTTCAGGGTTGTCTGAGCCGGCGTAGGATGGAAGTGTATCATGGGTGCCTTTAGGTAAGTATTCGTCTATGATCTCGTTGAGAAGTGTTGCATCAGAGCCTTTGTAATTTTGAGTGATGTGAGTAAGCCTGTGATTCTGCTCCGCTTTGGACTGGTTGGGATTTATTAGATGCTTCAGTAAATTCCAGGTGCGCTTCACACGCACGTTTCCCTGCATCGGGTTACAAATTTCGTCCCAGTGAGCTTGTGCAAGGTATGCTGCATCTTCTTATATTTGCTTTTCCAATGCGACGTGTTTGCGCTTACGTTTACGATTGTGTTTATTGCCTCTCCATGGCTTACAAATGCTTTTCTGTGCCTCCCACAAATGTAGAAGATGTGAGGCAGCATTGCCAGCGGGAATTTCCGGGTTTAATTTGTTTGTGACCAATTCTGTGTCCTGTATAAGTTGAGTGGTCCAGCTTTGTAGATCTATAACGTCTGCACTGAACTGGGAGTCCTGCTTGGCAAGGCGCTCTTTCCTGAATTCATCCCAGTCTATGAGCCGTGTTTGCTTAGGTAGTCTTTTTATTGGGTGGTTGAGCTCAAGATCGGTTTGAAAACAAAGTGGCCACTGCCGGAATTACCGTCTTTTACCATCCACTGTGACTTATGTATGTGTATACGCCTCGAGCTTCGCGATCACTGCGCCACCTGCCGCCGCTTCTCCGCGCCGTTGACGGGATTTGCGCTGCGTGGCTGATAGGGGCTCGTGCAGTGTTCTGGTTCTGTTTTGCTTCTGTTCCCCTTTCCGTACCCTAAAAAAACATGTTATGGTGACGTCTATAGCAAAGAGTACGTTTAGGTCACTTAAAAAGCAGCTTCGTCATCGTAGAGTACCCGGGGACGCGGTTCTGCGCGCTTCGTCGCCGCTCTTCCGTGCGTCGGCGGCGGAAGCAACATATCACCCATGGCACCTCCAAAACATCAGGCACAAATGAATTCTACTGCCGCCTCGTTTAGACCTGATGCTGGCACAATGAGAGGTTGGCTTCATTTTGCAGCGTGGACAACGAATGCGGCTTCGTTTATAATATATACGTCGCAGAAAAATATGTATCGGGGATGTGATTACCCATCTTGGACAATGACTTGTGCCTTTTATAAGAATATAAAGCATGCGAAAATGTTATGTATATTCCAAGCCTGTACGTCGTTAAATATGTCCCCACACACGCCTTATAGCAAGAACCAAGGCAAGTTGATGAATCCACGGGAAAACAAATGCTGTCCAAGTGCGGAAGAAACATAATACTGTAACGGAAATAAAAAAAAACAGTGCAGTTTCTGACATGCTAAAGACATTCGTCGAAACTAAAGGGGCACTGACACAAAAATTTTGCATCTTGTTTTTTTTTTGCGATAAGTAGCTAGTGACCTACTTATAACCTGTAGAAACCTCATTTGCTTCAGCGTGCGATGGTTGTTTAATTAGAGGCATTTTAAATGCGGCCAGTCGCAGTTTCGGTTTCAGCGAGTGCCGCGAAACTATGGATTTTGTGGATTTTGTGCGCACAAAGCTGACCACGTCACCGTCGGAGGGATATCACAGAGCAGAGCCGCCGTAGCACTGTCGAATCCGCATCGACGGCAGTTTCTGCGAATGCCCCCACGTACTGATCTCGTGAGGCGCTTAATTAAAAAGCCACCGTGGATGTGACGGAGGCGCTGTGAGTGCAAATGCTAAAGCGGCTAAAGAACGACGCGCGACGCTCGTGACGGTGGGTGGCAAGACGCGCGCTGGGAGCAGCCGGCCGGTCTGCCTACAGGTCCGCCTACAGATGTGTTCGGCTTAGCACTGCGGCGGATATTCGAGTGCCGCTCTCATCAGCGGTGCAGATGACAATTTTTAATGCAACCCGCCATCGCAATGATTAACTCCTTTCTCATGTAAGCCACCATGGTCGGGACTTGGCGACAATTTCGTGCAGCGGTAACAAGCTATCCCTCGAGCTACCTGCGCCGGCCTGGGCCACTTCGTGGCCGTGGCCGCCGCCTGCACAGCGACCGTGCGGCTAGCTCAGTGGGCTTTTCGTGCCTCCGGCGCGTTTTCGCATCCAATGGTAATAAACCGTAATAGAAACAGAGTACCTGGAATCGCTGTAGAACTTTAGTCGCGGCCAGCTGCCCCATGAGCTGACGAAATCACGGCGCCTCCGCCGCCAACGTTTGTTCTCGAGAGCAGAAGCTCCGCCCTCCGGCCCTCCGATTGGAGCGGCGAGCCGGGCGAGCCGGCGAAAAACGCCGGCAGTGCGGAAGCGGTAAACACAAACTCGTAACGTGTGTGGATGTTGTTTGTTTACACGATATCCTCGGGATGTCGATTGCGCGTTGTCCTCTGCTGGCAGGTCGGTTGCGTTTCGCACAATTTAAAATTGATTTTAAATATGTTCTAGGCGGTATTCGCCGCTGATATTTTGCACATGATGTATATGTGTTCCCACCAATCTATCTCCGAAGTTATCTGGCCTTCACAATTTTGTGTCAGTGCCCCTTTAAGCCAAGTAGGGTTCACCAGACCAAGTATACGCGAAATACACTGCTATTTCGCGGGACATCGGTGGAGGGGAGGGCAGGGGGACGCTGTGTAGAAATGCGGAGCGTAATCAAGCAATAAATGTTTTAGTAATTACGCACACAAATCTTCAGCGAACAGCTTCAACGAACTTCAACGAACAGCTGATTGTACGGCGGACGCATTTTTGCAAGTATACAGGTTAGGCAGCTCAACAAGCGATGAAAGGTGTCGTTGGAAGAGTGTGGCATGTGACAGGCCCTCTAATTTCAGTTTCTGCTTTATTCTTCAGGCTCCCTGTGCAATATGACGATGTTTCAAAGAAGCATTTATCGCGGACGCGGATTATATTATAAGTCCGTCTCCGCGCTGCTCGCAGAGGATATATGCAGCAGATGAATGTTTGCGGGCGCTCACCTCACGACAAGACGACTCTGTCGTGTGCTCATCCCCGAGTATAATTATGCATTGTCCATCGTACTATTGTTGAATATTCCCGAAATTAACACAGACTGGCTTGTAAATGGTGGTGATCAATATCTGAGGTATAATATTGGCAAACGTAACTGGCGTGCTGTCAGGTATGAGTGCTCCGCTGATTATGTAAGCGCACAAAACTTATTTACATCGTAGTGCATAGCCGTAGCATGAACATTGGAGGAAGCGGTGGTTACGGAGACACTGTTAGTAAATTCAGGGCAGTGTGACTGCAATCGGCTCCATGATACGCCGGTTCCGGTACTCTGGCCTGTCACACACACCTGGCGCTTATACAGACCGAATATACCACACAAAGATCACGGCAGAAACATTTACACTCACCTAAACACACCCCATTGGCGAACAGAGTGTCTGCTCCAATGGATTTCAAACGCCCGCAAACGGTAAATCTCGGTCGTGAACGTGCCGCAAAAGCAGCAGTGACAGTGGCGAGCGGGACGCGGACTCCCGCGGTTGCTTTCGAAACGGGCCGCCAGGGGGATTTCAGTGGCGCCCCTACAGGCCGCGCTCGAGGCGTATAGTGAATATAAGGTCTGGCGTACAGTCGCGTTGCATGCTGTTTCCTATCCTGGTGGGCGTGTTTGGTTCGTTCTCGAGTGTAAGGTGATGTATTTGTGCTTGATTCCAAAGGTCCTGCCCTTTTTTCGTATTGTGGAGGTATCCCCAAGCTGTATTTGGCGCGTTAAAATATCCAACTATGATTAGGATATGGAATCCAGCTTCATTGCGGGAAGCCAGCAAAGTAAGTTAAATCTGTGATCTTTGGTCTTAGATGTAGATGTAAGCAGGAAAAGTTTTGTTTGACTTCTTTTTTGTAGGTAAAATAGTGAAGAAATCGTGAGGGATATCGGTGGTGTCGAATTGCGTCCTGCTGGCAGGAATGTTACGTTGTATAAGTATAGCAGGGATTGGTTTCTGTTCGGCCTGGAATGCTTTATATTCCGGAAGTTTTACAGATTTTCCAACTTCTTGTTGAGCTATATTACCAGGCGGGGTATCTACATTTTGAATATACTGCTGTAGGACAGCTTTCTTATATGAGAAGCCCTTGCAGTTCCACTGCCAAATTAGTGTGATTTTATTCTTGTAATTCTTAATAGGTTGCTGGGTCGAAACAAGAGGTGTTGACATCTGTACTGTCGACCACCGGCGCGTTTGTTGCTTCTATGCCGGGAATTATCCGTTGGATATTGTGCATTTCTGCTCTGATGGCGTCTATGGTGAACTGCATGGTGGTTACGTTGCCTAGGAGGACTTGGTGTAACTGAGTATATTCAGTTTTTTGTTGGACTAGAACATCCTCAGTTTTTTGACACATTGTTCAAGCATATGGAGAGTGGATCCTTGTTCGTCGGGAGTTGGCGTGCATGGTGCCTTTTGTTTCTTTGCATTATAGAATGCTGCTTGGTTAGAATGAAGTCCGGCCGTTTGCATGCAAGCATTTGGTAACATATTTTTCTGCTTAATAGCTGCGTTTTCGGCTTTGAGTGAGGATATCTCGTTTAATGTGTGGAATTGTCGAATTATCTCTACCATTGAATTAGGGGGAGTTGCGTTAAGCTGATAATTTCACATTTGAGCGAAGGGAGGCAAGCGAAGACTGCCCACCTGCTAGTTCCGTTTTTTTGAATCAGGGGGCATTGCTCGATGTTTTCAGGCAGGCTTCTTGTTGCTTCTTGGCGCCATCTTCCTTGGGTAGTTTCAGCTCCTCTCGTTGAGGTAGCGGCGGAAATTGATACTTGTCGCGCACGGCGTTAGCTGCCATGGCGAAGGTCTTGCGGGGACGAAACCACTGCTGGCGCTCGCTGGAACCGGTCACATAGCCCCCTCCACAGACGGTGCACTTGGGCGTGCATCGATGCTGCTCTGGGGCGTCGATGGCACCACACCCGGGTGCATCTGGTTGCTGTTTGCGGCCCAGGGCAAAAGTCGTGCCCGTGACCAGTGTTCAAGCATCTGGTGTAGGCCTCAGTCTTCCGGCGGAAAGGTTTACAGCGGTATGTAGCGGTGTGGTACCTGACACAGTACGCAACATGGGGTCCATCGAAAAGTATCTGCACCATCCTGGATGTATTGAGTCGGCGAACGTCGAGAATTTTCCATTGGGGGTTGAAGTTGAAGATGCTTTGCGAGATCTGCTCTGCTGTGTCTAATTCAGGGACGTTGAAGATGAGTCCTATTGAAGTGTTCGCTGGTGCCGATACATACGCGCCACGTTATATCCTTTGCCGTTCATTATGAGGGTCGAGATGTTTCCGTACCTTTCTGCTCGTGCTTCGTCCGGGATGGTTACTACAACAAAGTTCGAATTGGCTTGAACGTGCCCTTGGTCGTCCCCGTTCGGTGGAACACCCGCTTGGTGTTGACTGTGGTCGGCGAGTAGAACCATAAGCAGCGAGGAAAAGCCCGAGACCGCCCCGCGGTAGGAGAACAATTTTTGTCACCGGGTGGCAGAGGCTCTGGCGGTTGCCGGTGCGAAGGGCGCTGACCTTCCTCACGTTGCTTCGCGGTGTCGTGTGCAGTTGGCGTCATGCTGTGATGGACGCCGGGGGCGGCTTTCAGATAGGCTTGTCGGCGCCGAATGGTGGCCCACCCGGGTTCTTTTCTTCAGGAGAGATATCCTCTTCGAGCACGACAGACTTCCTGACGAGGTATCAGCCGGCGCCGTGATCCCGAGCTTGCGCGGTCGCGTTCAGCTCCGCCAGCGTCGCACGGGGCAGGTGCGTTACTGGCACAGGCGGGGTGGAGGAAGCCGGCGTGGCAAGCCTATGTAGGCCTTTCCAAGTGTGCGTCGTGGCAAAATGTTCAACTGGTCGTAACTGACCTTGCGGTGCACCAAAAACGAAGAACGTGATACAGCGAGGTTCCTTGGGACCTTGCGGATCGTGCTGCGCTTCTCTGGTCAGCGTAGATAGGTTCAGCCGGTAAACGGAAGGAACAAACATGGAGATGTGTATGCAGATGTGTATGCATCGCTTGGCCCCCAAGCGGGAGTCTGTCCGACACTTGACAAATGTGCGTCGGAGGAAACACTTCAGATGCTGAAGGCAGAGTAGGCGAAGCTTCGTGCGTCACGTCCGTCACAACTCACAAAGGCCAGTGTAAACGGGTATTACTTTTGCGGAAACGTCCACGCAGTGAACTGACATTTACAGGAGGACACGAAATCCTGGCGAGAAATGAACGAAGCTCGCACTAACGCGTAAGACGTGAAGGCAGCGAAGCTGCGCGCAACGTTTACGACCATCAAGAAGGTTTAAGTCTACGATTTCAACCAATTTTCTTCTCCTTCGCTGCCGTAACGCCTTTTATTTACTCTATCATTGTTGGTATACGGGGAGCTGCCCTACTTTTTTTTGGAACTGATAATTTTTGGACAAACTTGGAGGGGCGTACGCTATGACGTGTTTTTCCCGTTCCTCGCAAGTGTTGCCACGATTACGATGAACGATACGTCTTCCTGGTTCCGAGGAAGTATTGCCATAATTGCGGCGAACGCTGGAGTTTTTAGCACGACAGTGTTTTGTGCCAAGACACACGACGATCTCACCGACGTCATATCCATCACGGAACTGAGGTCGCCAGAAAAAGTTCTTTTAACGCGGTGGTGCTTGGTGGCGAGCCCATGATCTCTTCCGCTGCAGCAGGAGGTGTGAAACGCTCTGCCAACTGCGCCATGAACTCAAGCGGAAACAGCTGTACGAAAGCGTCTTATATCCGTCCCTATCACCTTGTTCATTCAGATGGTGCTGCCTTCTAGGACAGGCCGAGCCCAGTAGTGCATCATAACTCTAATGAACGCCCACATTTGACGACTCGATAGGGCAGCGTGTAGGGTGCTTGGGGTGCCTCGAGGCTAGCACCTACGTGCACGGTACACGCGCGTGAATCGATTCCAGGCACCCTAACAGCGTAAGCTGCAGCGTTTCTCCGCTGCGTACTGCTTCGGTTGGGGTGCCCCTGTGCAAGAAAACTGTTGCACTAAGCGCCGGAGTAAGGCAACGACGCCAACGGACAAATGCCCCTCTCGTGACTGCTTTGGAGCGACGAGAGAACGCCAGTGGGGAGCGAAACACGTTCTCGCATTCATTGTTCAAGCTACGAACTTTGCCTCTGGCGTTCCACGAGCTGACCTCGTCGCAACGCAACCGTCTGCCGTACACGCCACGGAGCAGGACCGCAGTACTCGCACTTTTGCCGAAGCGACCCGCTAGCAGGATGTCGCTCGCCAAGCATACCCGCAAGACATCCCCGCAAATCATGCTTCTTTCGCTGCAGCGGACTGTGAGCTCACCAAACGATTCGCCGACAACCCGTTGCGCTTCGTTCGCATGGTTTGCTGGCGCCTGTGGTTTCAGTGCGATCTCCGCAATGCTTCCTCGCGTGCAATCCAGTGTCTAATGTTGATTCGTGTAACGGTGCCATACAGGCGAAATATAAATCGGGAATATTCATATCGATGCACCACAAACATTCAAGTGCTCCTGTGAAGGCACATTTCACGTTCGTGTATTACCGATTCCTCTGAAAGAGGAATCAACCACTTCTTTGTCTAATCTTGGCCAATCTACCTAAGTGGTTATGCATGGCTTGACAAACATGTGTCGGGGGCACTGGGCTCTCGCCACGACGCACACAGGCACGAGCACTCAGTATTTTTTGTTTTCTTGAGCTGCCGCGTGGTCGCAGCGAGAAACGGCTCACGTGCGCTCAATGTTTTTTAAATTTTAATTCGGACAAGCAAAACAATAATTTCCTGAATAGCTTTGCTGTTAAAAGAAGGAGTGCGGTGCTTTGCGTCACAACGTGCCTTTTGGGTAGTCTCAACATGACGCAGCCACGCGCGAACATGGCCGGCAATCTTAGCCAGTGTGATAGCGTCATGAGCATACATTCTGCCCGAAGAAGCTGTTGTAGGCACTATAGTGTCCATGGGCTAAGTGGGGTCCCCGCCATACAGAGTATACAATGTCTAACAGACACTGGTGCTGTGACTGGAAGAATAGTATGACACTATCACGAAAGCAATCACTGCCTCCCAATGGGTATTGGCAGAGGAAATGTACATCCCCAGCATGGCCGTGAATGTTTGGTAGAAGCGTTCCGGCAGGCCATTAGTCTGAGAGTGAGACGCTATACTCAATTTGAGGCTGTTGGAGCCCGATCGAAGTATACAAACAACCACATTGGATAACTACGAATGGCTGCGGTCGGTAAGAAGCTGCTGTAATGCACCGTACTGCAAACTGACATTTTCGAGGAGAAAACCGGCAGCATTCGTCGGACTGCGTGTCTTTAGCGTACTCGTGATGGCATAGCGGATTGCGTAGCTATACAATTACAAACCACTTTTGCCGGAACGAGACAAAGGAAATGGACCGTGCAGGGCTCGGCAGACAAAAAAGCACGGCTTGTGAGGGGTAGCTTTGTAAGGAGGTGGCCTGCAGAAAGAGTAGTTAATTCCTTGCGGACCAGGCCCAGGTCACCGGTGAGGACATAACATTTGACAGATATACAGAGGTGGGCCCAGAAAAAAACGGCGCCGGGATCGGTTTTAAATTCGAGTAACTACAGGATGGCCACCAAAGGACTCGTAATGAAGCTGTTTGAGGGTATCTTCACGCAAATGTTGAGTTACAACAAGTAAAACGTCTATCCGTAAGAGGTATTTGCGATAGTACCGGACTCCATCACTGAGAAGGAACAGACCTAACGCAAGGTAGGCACGATTACTTTCGAGGCTGTCGATTATTGATCGCAACAAAGAGTCCTTATCGTTGCTCGTCGTAAGAGTCGTTGCTCGTCCCCTATCCAGAGGAAATCTGAAATCATCAAAACATAGGCACCGACGCCGATGTGAGCCTTGCCTGGGGTACTGATAGGGTAGAGATACAGAAATTCAAAGCCTTATTCCAAACTTCTGGGTTTATGGGCGACAGTAAACGTGTATATTTGCAGCCGTAGCACATAGCGACCTAACCGTCCCGTGGGGTATTTGAGGAATGACTAGCAGAGCGCATTGTTGTTGGTCGACGTTTGCCTACAGCGGCATGTTTAGGGACGAGATGGTATAGTCTTGAATTCGATAATAACGTTCGCTGCATGTTTGGACAAAGGACAGGGACAGTGAAGAAGACAACACCATACGATGGTGCGCAATCGTGTGTTTTGTCTTCTTCACTGTCCCTGTCCCTCGTCCATATATGCACGCTACTATCGAATTTGCCTACAGCCCGCTCCAGCACAATGCACTCTTACTTCGTAATGGTACGGTTGCGTTCTGCTAAGGACAAGAGGCTACTAGCATAGGCAATTGCTCGTCATGGACGCTCAGTACTTGTGCCTAGACAATGCCTATTTCATGGCCACGGGCATCGGTACGGACTTCCGTAGGAGAAGACGGATGAATGTGGCCTAACTTGAAAATCTCTTGCCGAACGAAAGGTTTTGTCAGCAAGATAGTAGGCACACAAATGTCTGCTAGGCTGCGGTAGAATGGCAGCTTGGGTTATGGCATCGAACTGGTGGCGTATACTGGTGGTGAGGAGTTCTGACAGGGTTGGATCAAGCATCTGGGTAGGGACGCCTTCGCATGACGAATTCGTAGCTGCGCCGTGTAGCCGAGTGAAGCTATGTGCACGAAGACAGCGTTTTGCTAGTTCGAACAAGCGGCATTCTTTAACGATAGAGTCGACGCTGATTCAGCCCTTTCCGGTGACTAGAAGGAAAGGCGTCATCAGCAATTCCTATGATCGCCCGACAAACCATGTCCGCCTCCTTTATGTTGGGGAATAATTTTCGCAAAGCCTAAACACATCCTGTATATAGTAGACGTAGGGTTCTGTGGATGTCTATGCACGTGATGCATGTTCTTGATGGGCTTATCGAACAGTTCAGTCTTTTCAGATGTCCCTACTGCTGAGTGCGTTCTCGTGGGTCTTTAAATATACCCTAGGGTTCCCTTGGGATAAAAGATGTCATTCGCCAGCATCAAGCCTTTATTCGCTTCTATACACTGATCCAATCGTCCACATCTCACACAGTTCATGCTGCAAAATGTCCCTTCGTGGCTAGGCGGTGACACAATGACAATGGGTGTGGTAGTTCCGTTGTTTCAGCTATCAGCCATAGCAGTGCAGTGCATATGATGTCCAACGCGGAGTTCTGTGCTCGACCCCACTGCGACTAACGTATGGCGAAACTGCTTGCGTTTGGGGACCCTACAGGGACGGATTTGCTGTCCAGAGGCTATAAACTCACGAAAAGGGATGCACTGGCACTTCCACCACGTTTGAGGGTAAATAAAAACGAAGGTACGTTATTTACAGGGTATAGTAAACGTAGAGAACACCGTCGCAATAGCGGGCAGACTACCCTCAAGCCAATCGATGAATGTTTTCTCTATTCCTCGAAATAATAGGCACCCATTAGCATCCACAGTCTTTGGAAATTTTCGTCGTTTGCTGATGCCCGCCAGCATCGCAATACATTAAACATAATTTCAATGGGCAAATGGTGGGTTGGAATGAGCTAACATTTCGGATGTGCGCCAACATTGCCGAAGAATAGCACCACCGCCAGACTCATTTAAACACGTTCTATCTGTCTTTCTCCCGGTGTGAACCCGAGTGGCGCCCACCCATTACGCAGGATTGAAACCAACATAGTGTTATCGAATAAACCAACCTCAATATGCTTTACAAACCATACAATATTTGTCCGCTAAGAATGTTTACCGCAGGCTAACTCATCAACTTCATGGCCCATGTTAAAGCCAGGGTTACTCAGAACAAACACATGTACTCAAAGAACAATAAAAAAGGCAAGAAATCATTATGAGTCAGCTTCGATTTGCTTTTCCCAAAACGGTGGGCGTATGAGAAAGTTTTGAAGATCAAATACGGTGGTCGGACTATTGGGTCCACTGGAATTGACCTGCGAAGCATGATTTGAGAGCGAGACGATGTGGAGACGGCCCTGTGACGGTGGAGGCATCTCAGGTAACAAAGATCTGAGATCGTGTGTGTCTGCATTCCCCCTGAAGAAACCCAACCAAAGCGCCCCCTCTTACCTACCCCTTTTTTGACACTGGAATCGCAATGAGCATTTTGGAAGGTTTCTGATCACCAATTGCAGCGAAGAAATCAGCAAGCATTAATGGAGCAGTGGGCCTGAGGAAGAGTGGAGGAGTGAGGCAAGTGTTGGTGCTGCTTAGGGGGGGGGGGCGGCAAGTGTCCCTTTTCCGGCCCCTGCCGACGACCATGTTGAGAACGCCTCCTCATCATACTCATAGGATCACGATCCTTCCCGACGCCGCAAGGTGGTCTCAATGCCTAAAAATGGAAGTCTGTAAAAGATTAACCACCAGAAGTATCTACAAATTTACGCGCGCGAAGATGTTCGTTGGGAGCATAGACAAGCTGTGCTAAATTCGCCCAAACATCCACTCTTTTCTATACAACTCAGCCATGTCGAAGTGGTGAACAACTCAAACATTACATATTTCACTTCAGTCGAGACATGGCTGGCATTTTTTGCCAGCTTCCCAGGCGGCACAGAAATCTATCCCAAGACCGGCCTGTATCCCAAGACCGGCCTGTATAAGGCCGTTTTCTGGCATGTCCAGCCAGCATCCAGGTTCTGGCAGCCACTGATCATCCGTTGAACAGCCAACATTCGGCAACCATTGCTTCGGTATTTCTCCAGCCGCCCGTGTTCAGACACGCAAGGGGAGATACCCGGCTGCCAGATATTCAGTTTACTTTCGGCTGCAGATGTTCAGAATGAGAACGACCCAAGTACGGCCTTAGGGCATCCGTTTTTCCTCCGGGAAACGGCGTTCAGCCGAAGCACGGTAAGCGACCGGCCACAAAATATTCGTATTCTTGTGTCAGTTGGTGCTCGAAAGAAGACCGACGCAGTGCGGCTGCCCCGCATTCGCTCTATCAACCGTGAACCGCACGTTCGGCGGCAGAATATTCGTTTTCTTCGGGCAACCGGTGTTATAAAGGAGACCGGCCAACGTACGGCCCCAGAATGTACGTTTTGTTTATTTGATTAGCGGTCTTCGTCCGAATTGCGGCAGGCGAACGGCCGCAGAATATTTGGCAACCTGTGTCCAAGAGGACACCAGCCGACGTAAGGTCTCAGGTTATACGTCATTCGTTCGGTAAGCGGCGTACAGCCGAATAACGGCATGCGTCTTGGTGTCGGAGCTGATGCACTGTTGGTTAGAAGGAGACCGGGCGTTGTAGGACCGGTTTTTCCCAGGGTGAAGAAAAAGCCGTTAGTGAGCCGAACGATGCAGACGCGTTTGTCATTCGCTCGGAGTTTCTACGTTTTAAATGAACGAACTTTGTCAAACAGTAATGTGTGGTTCTAGGTAAACGGCCAAGGTGCAAGGACTCACTGAACATTACGAGGTAACCTTTAAGGCCATCAGAATGCCATTTATTGCCACAAGAAGGCAATGCACACTGACGGGGTAGCTAAGCCTCGCCACGAATCGCCTGCCGGCTTTGTCGACGCATCAGCTCGAGGCTATTCGCCCCTTCAAGAAATGGACAGCATTGGAGACATCGAACCGGCAGAGATGTCCGACTCGAGATGGCGGTAGTTCACCGACAATAATTGGCCTTAAAGGGCCTCGAGCAAGCGGCCACGACGCAGGAGCTCAACCGGCGCCATGTCAAGGACTCCCGACCGAAGAAAAGCAAGTGCGCGCAAAAGCGCAAGTTTTCGGCTATCTTTCTGACAATATTACTGCGAAAAACAATGTTGCACTTTTTCGTTGGTGATATACGTAGAAGAGGCAAAGCTCGTTCACTTGTTGTTTGTGCGCTCCACTATTACTTCATCGGATTTTATGGCTCCCTATTAGAAACAAGTGTTATTTTAAACTTGCGATAACAAGAGAGGCTTGTCAATGACGAAACCTGGATGTTAATTTAGTTGCGATGCTTAAAAGTGAGCTTAACTACACTTGGGATATGACTCATTTGGTTAAACAGAATGGCCAGCATCCTAGCAAATACGGATTTCATCAGGTTTTTTTTTATCAACGCAGCTTGTCTAGTTAACGCACGTTTTGGCTCTAGCCATAGATACGCTGAAGAAATTGACTGCATTTCCTTTGAGTGCAAAAAAAAACATTTAACGGTGTTCTGATTGTAGGGTTTAACGCGCCGACGCAACGTAGGCGATGAGGCGCGCCGTAGTGGAGGGCTCCGGATTAATTTCGACCACCTGGGGATCTTTAACGTGCGCCGAAATCTCGTACACACGGGCGTTTTTGCTTTTCGCCTCCATCAGAAAAGCGGGCGCCGCGGCCGGGAATCGAACCCGCGACCTCGTGCTCAGCAGCGCAACGCCTTAGCCACATTTAACGGTGTTCCATATGACCTTCTTGTTAGTACATTGCGGGCTATAAACTGGAAAATTCGGTAATTACATGGATAGCCCAGTATCTCGCTTGAGAGCGCAGTCGGTCGCTCTCAATGGTTTCTCGTCCGGATATGTTCCGCGACCTCAGAATTCCCCAAGGCTCAGTGCGGGCCCTCTTTTGTTTGTGTTATATACAAATGATATTACTGTTGGCCTCAAATGTTTTTTTAATAATCTTGGCGAATGGCTGTGTAGTTTACAGGACTATAGCGAATGGACGCGATTCCGAATACGTGCAGCATGATTCGAATTTAATAACATCCTGGTGTGTCGATTCAGAAAAGCCATTGAATGTTAAAACGTGTGTTAATGTCACCTTTTCAAATAAACATTCATTCTAATTGAATACGTATACCATAAATTACGCTGCTTTAAGAACGGCCGGGGAATAAGAATAACTAGGAGTTTATTTAACGAGTGGTTAGAGGTAAACTAGGCACGTTCACAACCGAAACGTTACGGCTGAACGTGATTTTGGCTTTCAAAGACAAAATTTCAGCGAATCTCCATGTAACTCAAAAGAACAACCGTATTTCACTCGCGTGCGGTAAATCTGGGAGTACGCATGTGTTTTCTGGGATCCCTACTCCAAAGAGCTGGTTGATGCGCTCGAAAACATACAGAATAGGGCAGTGCGATTCGTATTAGGTAATTGGCCCTGTCAGCTTACATACGGGAAAGTAAGAGTAAACTTGAATGGTGAGACGGGAAAGAACCAGAGACGAAACAATTTTTTTCGTAATATCTATCATTCGAAAACTGGAAAAGAAGGGTAGAAGTATATCCAAGCGCCATTCTATATATCCCAAAGTGGGACCGCTAGCCTAAAGCAAATTATTAACTTTCCTTTAAAGGTGACGCCTTTTGCGATTTATGTTATCTTAGATCAATACGAGAGTGTAATTATCTTCCACGTATGATTGTATCCACTGTCATACATCATCAGCCCAAGACATCCAAAATCAATCAATACGCATTATCACCAGGAGCCATCCTCAGTCCAATTGCCAGAATTTATTGAGCCATTATAACGTTTACCAATCAACAAGTTGTTTCGGTATATTTTAAGCATAATAATATTTAGGTCTTTATGTTCTCAACTGCATTTTAATTTCATCGACCCCAGACTCTTAGTAAAATTTTTCCTTTACCACGTGTTTTAACTAATTTCGGCAAAATGGCTTCAACTTTCACAGCCATATCAATTTGGAATAGTCTACCAGCTGCTTTTAAATCCACTCAATGCGTGTCTTCATTTAAATCATCCTTGAAAAACCATGTCTGGTTTCTATCGCTTATTCTTCTTCTTGCTAGTTTTTCTTTTTGTGTAATTGATATGACGGCCTTGTACACCTACATCGTATTTTTTCAGCTTCTATGGTTTACTCAAAATGTTGTAGTTTTTTTATGTTGCAATTGCTCTACATTTCCAAGTGAATTTGTTTCTGCGAATTATTGTTTGTCTGGATATTTATTGCTTGTCGCTATTTATTGTTTGCTGCCTGAAGTTTACTCAGTGATTACCCCTGTTGTTAACTTACCGAGGGTCCCGCTACAGTCTTTGACTTTGGGACCCTTGTCTGAAAAATTTTGTACTTTTGTATTACTTGTGTCCTGTATTTCAATAAACTTTTTCTTCTTCGTCTTCTTCTTCTGATAATGATGACGATTTACACCGCGGTTTGTGGAATTATTTTGTTGTTTGGCCTTAAATTTGATGCTTAGTGGTATTTATCTCCCTGCTGGGATTCATGTCAACGCGAAGCAGGTATCAAATAAATAAATTTGCGGAGCCTTAAGTTCGCCTCCGAGGGGTTGAGAGCCTTACGCAATCAAACTCGGCCAACAAAATATTTATTGTTTTATTCGCAAGGTTTGCTGTATGCATACTACCATTGCTATGTTATTGGTTTGAAGCAAATCATGAAGCTGTAGTCTGACGCCTTTTCTTCCGAGAACACAGAGGGATACAACTGCAGCCACCAGAAGCAGGGCGTCATTCGCAATGTCTCTACAATTTTTAACGTAGTATGACATCAGTAGAAAATTAAGTTCTTTTGAACTATAAGAGGGGTGCACGTAACTCATGAAACAACATGAACAATATGTTGAAAAAGAAAGTACTTGTTCTATTTCTCCTAGATCAGCCCTGTGAAAGATCATCAGAAAAGTAGATCGAGAAGAAAATTTCTTTGCAAGAAAAGGGGTAAACAACTGGACATACTTTTTGTGAGAACAAAATTGTATCGAATGTTCCTGAGTGTTTTGTGGAGTACGAAACGCTTCGCAAAGGCATTCGCACCGGTTTTATATACTACTAAACTGGTCAAGCAACTACTGTAAAAATAGTTGATTTAGCCCAAGCATTGGACTGTTCAGGAAGATTGTCGACAAAGAAATTGGCTAAAAACGACCCTTTCATGTGTGTGAAATTCAACTTACTAAAGTATACGCCTTCCGCCCTCCGACCCCCCCCCCTTTCCCCATTTATTACAGATAAGCCGCCCCACAGAAGATATCAGAACCTGGGCAATACAACTGTGCCTGCTCTTCAAAGAAATGAACATTTTCTCCGTCCAACAGTAAAATAGGCACAGAAGTTATAGGAACGATCAGTTGTGAGCTCTGTTTAATAAATTAATTTTGTTGTCAACTGAGGCTGATAATTAAGCAGGGCTGTGCTGAAGGCTGGACGGCTGGTGGTGGCGCGCCAGCTCACCTTGATGTGGGTGCAGTGGAGCCAAAATGGTGGGTTTGTGCTGCTACACAGCGCGACTGAGTCATCTGCTTGCGCTCCATGCAGTGGTCGTCCACCGGCTTCAGTACAATTAACGCACTGTGCCTGAACTCCAATGCCTGTAGCATGGCCGAACTTCCGGCAGCTTTAGTCCGGCTGGAGTCCAACTACCGCATCTCGGCTGTTCTGCGGTGGCCGTACTTCGCCCGCTTACGCGTGGCTTTGAATAGGCCGGTGCCCTACGCTGAAATCTGGCCGTATGAACGTAAGCCGGTCGACTGGCCGGCGGTCACTGGCCGTTGGATGGCCATGGGAGTACGGCCGTATACGTCCAAAAGGCCCACATTTGGACACGGGCCGAACACGTCTGCCGGAAAAAGGCCAGACAGAAAATCACGGGTCAAAACACCGGCTTGAGTTAGGCCGAACAGTCCTGTGCTGCCTGGGTTGTTACCTCAAGGTCACCGTGAGTTGATTGAGAGGGTAAGCAAATGAGTTACTGCATACGATGCCGAGGACTTAAGGTTTCACTTTTGAGCTCTTACCATCTGTTTACCCCCTTTTCCTAAACCATAACTATTCCAACCTCAACGAAGGTCTCTCTTATTGTGTCAGCAAAAATCAAAAACGTTCAGTCTGCCCAAGAGACTAGCGAATGAACACGTTGAAACACTGACGCTATCGCCTTCTTGCTCAAACTGTCCAACACCCCGCAGCCGGCCCAAACCTTTCACGCGCACATCTTAAACCACAGACACGTACAGGGCCTGTGTCTCTTCCGAGCCACAAGTATTAGAAACACTTGCTGTGACCTTCAGTGCTTGTGAAGCAGGGATTGTAAATGCAGCAACACTGTTGCAAAACACTCAGAGGGCGTCGAACTAATGGTATCGCGGCGTACGTGGTAAAACCAAAGCGTATATGTCGTCTGCAACTTTTTTCTTCATGTGATAAGCCTCTAAAACTTCCCTGACTCTTTGTTCCCGGCTTCTGCCAAGACTTTTGGCAAAGTGAAACATCGGCTGCTCACACGCCGTGCATTTTTGCAGTAAAAGAAAAGAAGGGCCCTATCAACTTTCTTTAAATTTTGGCATCCTCCCTTAGCCAGCTTTAATTAAGGCAGCGGCCAGTCTCCCGCATGTACGACCTGACGCATTTCAACGGAATGTCGTACACGACTTCTTTTACGCAAAGCACATAAGAAGTGGCATGCTTCTCCGAGCACCCTGCCTTCTTCATTGCCGCCTTGCCTTTGCGTGGGCAAAGCTGCGCAAGCACCTTTAACGCCAGAAAAAACAGGGGAACACCATGCCGATTGGCAACCTTGTTTATGTTATGCTAAACCTTGTGTACACACTGTACAACTTCAGGTTATTTTGGTGTACAATTCTAAATCATCCCTTTTTAATTAGGCTCTGCCCATTATTGCTCACTTTTGAGCTTCCGCCACCACCGTTACGACCGATTTAGGGAAATCTGTAGACAAAAGCCTTTCAATATGTTCTGTGAAGGCCTTCTGTACTACATGTGTTCATGACTATCGCAGAGCCGACTTTAGGCAGGATACCGCAACTCCCCTCTAAATAAGTTTAGAGTGGGTCAGTCATACAGCAAGAGTTCCTTTCGTACCCGGAGGCAAGGCATCCGGCAGCCGTGCCCCTCGAAAGCAGTGAACGAACATCTAAAAACTGCAAAGCATTCGCTTGCGGCAGCTCATGCGATAGCGATAGGCAGTTTTTCTGTTACTTAAAAACACTACCACTGCCTGCACTTTGTCCTGAATATCCAGCGACCGGTTCTCGCCTAAAATAAATAAAAACTTTCTATGTTCCTAAAACAGTTCCTATCGTCGCTAATAACTACCCGTTCAAGGTTTCTTCGATGTAATTAAGATATTGCCTAATGGGGTTGACAAAGGACCCAATACAAATTTCTACGTCTTCCACATACACATTGAATGGTTTTACGGAGAATGATTTCAATGGTTTGACACCGCCCACCCATAGCCTCTTAAGTGACCTAGTGAAGTTCTGCGCACAGCTCATCTGCCCATGTGTCTCCTTTCTTTTCCTATATATACCGTTGCGATTCATGGCAATAAAACCAGTTGATAGTTAGCGCCTCTCCTGTCATCTTTCTTGTGCCCGTCCATTTTTTGGATCTTCAACCGCGTCGCGAAATGTCAGTGAGTTTCTAGTGCCTTCCAAGTCAGGCTCATGACTTTGGGCAACTCGGGGTACCTCGAGCAGTAGTCGGTAGCGAATAACCACCTCGCTCCTCCGATGGAGAAGAGGTCCATCCCTTGTCGGCTGCAGCGGCGTCTTCAAGTTAGACTTCTGCTGGAGAGTGATCCCACAGGAGTTTACAAGGTTCTCGCTGTTGGTATCAATCGGAGGCCACCAGGCAACATTTCTTGCTCTAGAACGGCACTTTTCGGTGCCGAAATAGCCTTCGTACAGTACGCGGAGAGCTGACAGGCGTAGCTCTTTCGAAACTATCCGAACGCCATGTATCAGGACGTCGCCGGCTTCGGTGATGCGGTCGTTATGCGACAAAAATTAGGTAACGTTTGGTTGGAGGCTGGTACGATGGGCCAACCTTCTCCGTGAATTCAAGGAGCTGGCGGCAAAGTTCGTCGCGTTCTTCATTCTGTTTCAAGTTTTCAAAGGTGGTGAACCTGAGACCGTAGAAGACCGTTGACCCACATGTCCCCCTATATCTGTATTGAGCTCATTCGTAACGCTGTTGCTTACGAGAGACCTCGATAGGGAATCAGATGCGTTGAGTTATTTTCGGGGGCGTCAACGACGTCGTATGCGTAACGTATCAAGCGCCTCCGCATTCTCTGTAGTCGAAACGTTAAGTCTTCGATGGGCTTTGAGCCAAAAAGCAAAAGAAGGGGTTTGTGGTCGGTCTCAAGGCAAACATTCATACCGAGAACGTAGTGATAGAACTTCTCACAAGTCCTGACGGGAGCTACTCCTTCCTTTACAATCTGAGCGTATCGATATTGTTTTTGCGTAGGTACTCTAGAGACATATGCGATAACAACGGAGTGGCTGTTCTCTTGCGTTTGGCGAAAGACGGCACCGAGACCGTGTATTGACGCTTCCGCTGTGATCTTTGTCAGCCTGTTCTTAACGCACACGGCAAGAACTGTGCTTGATGACAGCAGCTTCTTCCATTTCCCCAATGCACTCTCTAGAGCGGCTGCCAAAACAAACGCCGGCTTTGAAGACAGCATGCTGCATAGGGGCTGCAGAAGTTCGAACATGTTCGGTATGAAACGACCGAGGCACGTCGCCATGTCCAGTAGTCGCCGAAGTTCAGTCTTAGAAGTTGGCGTCCGCAGTTGTTTAGGTTTTCATTTTGCACTCATCAAGTCGAACATGGCTGTTCTTGATGACGTGCCCTAAGTATGAGATGTTTGTGACGCAAAACTAAATTTTTTCCCCTGTTGTTCGTTGCACCGGCTCATCGAATCCGCCCTAGAGTACGTCAGAGTCGCTCAGCGTGTTTCTGCCCGGTGGAACCCCGAATGAAGAGGTCGTTCATGCGGCAGGAGACCTCATCGAGGCCTTCGAGAAGGTGACTCATGCGCCCTTAGAAGTTTTCAGCAGTAGAGGAGATGCCGAATAGTAGATGATTGAAGCAGAAATGGCCAGAGGGCATTATAAAAATGGCGATCTAATGGCTTCTCTCAGTCAGCGGTATCTGCCAAAAACCCAAGGTTGCGTCGATTTTCAACTATGCGGCTCCTCGAAGTATGCCAAGGGTGTGCTTTAGAGTCGGGATTGGATGCCACTCGCGGATTACTTACTTGTTTAGTTCTGTGTAGTGTACAGTAATTCCGAGTACGCCTGCTGGCTCGCGTGCGACGACCAATGGCGCACACTACGCTGTGGGTTGCGTGACGGGAGTATTAACGCCAACTTCTTGCATTCGTTGAAGCTCTGCCCTGTTTTTCTCGTAAAGCGGAAGTGGTACGCCTCATGAAGACGCCAGGGCAAACGGAGTTTCGTTAGGTTGGAGCGCGATGTCATACCACGTGCAGCATTCCAAGCCCCTGGAAGATGTCAGAAAAGCCCCTTTCGGCGTTTAAATCCAAAATATGTTTGTGATGCTTACATTGCCAAGTAGGTCTGTGCGCAGACCAGGTAAGACATACGTGTTCCGCACTTTCTCGGCCATTTAGCTTGAAATGCAGCGTCGGTAGTCCTGAAATGTGCAGGGTATTTACACTTGGAACCTCAATCCTGAGGTCAGTGGCATTTAGAGTAATGAGCCTGGAGAGCTGTCATAATTCTCGCCCCGGCTTAACGGTCTTGTCCGCTCCCGTGTCCATTTTGAAGACCAGGCCTCTGGCTCGATGAGGGGATGGACATCCCACTATAATGAAGCCGTCGTCGCCGTGGGGCCCACAAAACCTGTTTCCTGCTTGATGTTTCCTAGAGCAAGTGCTAAGCGGCAAATGGTTGAGAAATGGCCTTTTCCACGCACTACTGGCTGATGCCTTTTTCCTAGGAAATATGGCCGTCGCGTGCCACCCTTTTTCACACCTACCGCACATGGGACGACGTTTTTTCTTAAACCCAACGTGTACTGCATTGTTGGACCTGGCATGGCAACAGGGCGTTAAGCGGGTCTATTCCGCTGTGCATTCAGAGCATCGAAGTTGACTGCTTTCTTTGCCGTGCGCAAAAGCAGTTGTGCCTGCGGCTGTGGGACTGCTTCATTATGACGAGCGATAGTTAAACCTTCATAAGGTCTAAGCTGAGGTCCAGTTGACGAGTTTTCGAAAGTTTGTGGTTCTTAACGCACAAGACCACTCTGTCCCGTATTGACTTTTTGCGGAGCTCCCCGTAGTTACAAGTCTGTGTTAGTGCGTGGAGGACTGTTGCAAAATCTTCGATGGACTCACCAATGCATCTGGACCAGCGTGTTCAGTTTTTCCCGCTCGTATATGATATTCTTTCGAGGCATGAAATAGTCCTTAAAGCTCTTAAGCACTACGTTGAAGTTCTGCTCGTCAGTGGTAAACTTGAATCTATTAAAGATGTCTTCTGCCTGGGGTCCGATCAGGTCGACCAGAGCGTCCACTTGGCGATCTTCCCAGCAGCCCGGCAGTGGAGAAAGCGTCTCTTCTATTGGAGCGTCTAACGGTGAGAACGTGAACGGGTCAGGTTCCGTGATTTAGAAGGAGGCAGCGCTCCCATTCTTGTTGGCCATGAAAGATGAGTCGCTCGCGAAGGTCGAAGACAGGTCTGTAGTCAATAATAGACACGTAGACAAGGCAGAAGCGGCCGAACAAGCAGTTAGAGCCTTAGCTGCAGTTTCAGGACGTGGTCTGGTTGGGTGTGCTGAAGTATTTTCCAGGCGGAAAGCAGCGGTAAGCACATCACGCTTCTGACACCATGTTGGAAGGAATGCTTGCCCGACGGCTCTTGCACGACGTCAGAAGCAAGGCGCGGGGATCGTGGCAGAAGCGCTTTATTCTCTTCTCTTCCCAATACGGTACACGTTCCGGTGCAGCAGAGGATAACTTTGAAAACCGCACGAGGATGACTACACACAGGAGCAACCGATATTCTTAACGTCCAAGGGCAGGACGCTCAGTTATTAGAGCGATCTGATGATGAAGGTCAATGGCATCCTCTGATATGATGCCATGATCTTGATATGATATTGCCACGTAACAAGAATGAGGACGAAATAGTCCGGGTGAGTGAAGGTAAAATTTAATAAGGCGAACTTGTGCCTCCTAGCAACTCAGCGAAGCAGTCCTTCCTCCAGCACACCACGTGCTAGACTAGCGTTCTAGCTCGGCCAGCTTGCTTCACGTGCTCTCGCGCACAACTGCCGAGAAACTACGCTCCTCCTTGTCGTCGTGGACAGTCCATTGGCGCGCGCTAAAGAGAGGTGGGGGGACGCATTCCCTTCGTCGTCGTCCTCTTTTAAACTTCTTGTACACGTGACCATATGATGTTTAAATTCAAGCAGTGCACTTGTGAAACAAACCATCTCCATCTCCTTAATTTTGTTGCAGGGTTGCTATATGGTCGAGTTGGTTAACTTACACGATGTGAAACAGCGCGAAGAATGGGGACAACACTGGGTGAAAAACAAATAGGACAGTCGCTCACTTTCAACTGGTTTTGTTATTGATAACACGCTACTAATTATGCACACTAAATGTTCTCATTCTCGCCAATGCATGTTCATACCAGCCAATGACATACACGTGCACACCACTGATCAACAACCCTAAATTATATGCGAACCATTCTTAGCACTGCACGCGTCTTATCACGACGACGGTTCTAAAAGACCGTATTTCTTGTCGTCCAAGAAAACCTAAGTTTGTCTTACACAATCGTTCTCACCCTTAATATTAAAAACGCTTCAACCAGTTGTCTCGTCAGCAGGTCTGTGTGCGTGCACAGAAATTTTGTTTCAGGAGAACTTTGGGTAACACCTACCCGTGTGACACGTGCCGCAATTGTCAGCATGGTGCGCGCGATCCGACTTTTTTTTAGCATGGTGAAGTGTTCCATCAGTCAAATATTTACACACTGACCGGTCTGGCCGCTGTAAGCTTTCCCGCAAGATAACAAAATCCTGTACACGACAGCCATGGAGAACGTACAAAAGGATTTTCTAGTTTCACCTTGCACCCTTTTCGTTTCTCCCGCAGAGGCCAGTTCTGAATGTATTTTGACGCCGGGCACACGCTGCATAATTTCGCATGGGCCGACAGCACATCAACCCCGAAACGTGCTCCCACCTGTTTTAGCGCGTGCGTCTTTCTATCAACATAGTCCAACGCAGCAAACTTTTTGCGCTTCCTACTCGAGGGTACGGCTGCAAGCGTGCTTTTGTGGTTTTTAATCGGTCTGATCTCTTTTTTCCGCCGCCATTCTTAGGGTTCTTTTAGGATACGTTGCCTCACCTAATCTCGCGACTTCATCATAAAAATCCTCACACACTGCATTGGTACAGGAACGCGCCAAGGAAACGCTTAAGCAGGACAAAGCTATCTCATTTGTAACTAAATTAGAGTGGCTGAGTTGTAATTCGGAAATACTTTTTTTACCTTGGCTGGTACAGAAAACACAGGTGGTCCACCTTTAAGCCAGACCTCAAATCAATGAACTGAAGTTTCTTCTTCTTTTGCTTGGCAACTCTAGCAAGAAATTCAGCCCTCCTCCGCGTTTCATCAAAATGGCACCGGCACGCAAGGTACTACAAACATTTGGCTGCGTATCTGCTCCTTTCGTTCCAAATGTCTACAAAAGACGACAGTCTTTGTCGACATTTGCCAAGTAAATGTCTCCCTTCGCTTTCCCGCTCACCTCTCATGTTGTTCCTCTTGCGTCGCGCTCCTTCAAAGGGAAACACGCTAAAGGTTTGCTCAAGCCTATTTAAATTTACCGCGCTCTACTGCTCCAGGCCGGGTGGCTCGATGCCTGCGCTGCGGTACGGCGGAGACGCGCGTAAATTGAGGCCCCCTACTTCAATGTTTATAGTACCGCGTTTCCCTAGTTCACGTGCGTTCAACGCAGAACGTGGAACCTATCTTGTGGAACCTTCCGTAACTGTTGCCACTTGATTTCTTGAAATGCCGCCAGAAGCTATAGAGGCGTGGACGACCGCAGGCGACGGTGCAGTGAATTTTTTTCTGCAGTTGATGAAGTATTTAATTTCGCACAAATCAAACATGTATGTTTTTTATGAAAGAACGCTGCAAATATCACTTCTGTATTAATTTGTTGTCTTATATTTGCGTAATGTCTTGTTGTTCTTCAACAATATTGACAAGTATGAACATTACCCCGGACTTAGACGGGCACATTTAGCTGTGACTATATAAGACTATTCCGTAGGCCTTGTTTTATTTTGGCCGGGTGGCTGAATCGAGTCGCAGACAGACAGACAAACCAAAATTTCTGGGTTTAAGTAGCCCAAGAAAGACTACCGTCATTATTACTGTTTGCGTGTGTCGTGTACACAGCGTGACTTCAGCTATAGGCAGCGGGACTTCAAAGAATAATGGTGGTCGTCTAAGCGTGTTAGAAAGCTACTTTGGTCCACAACCTTGGCGCAGATTCCATGCAACAAGAAAAACCATCACCCTCATGTGTGGCAGATGCAGGTAGTGGGGTTCTACCCACTTCCAGATTGTTGAAGAGAATTGCTGTCCCTGGAGACTAACTTTGGATTCGAACCTCACCTGACACAGGTGGTAACATTGGCAGCCGTCAGACGCATCTCAAGACAAGGGCCAAAAGGGGATCACCCCACGTGCACATAGGAGTGCGGGGACACCTTGGTGCGCACTACAGGTGCGCAACGCCGGATATCAAGTATGCATGGAGTAATAGACTATCTTGTGTCAGAAAACTTCAGTGCTGTTTTCTCTCCCAAGGAAGGTTTGTGTTGTTATGCCGTACGAAATGTTTG
>JABSTR010000482.1:0-33670 GCA_013339765.2 Haemaphysalis longicornis | reverse complement strand
GCAACAGTCTTCTCGGTGACAGCACGTCTCTGCTGCGTCTCAGGACGTGTTTGCGTGATCAGGTAAGGTATGGCGGCGTGCGCTACTCTGCTGCTACCTCCAGTGCACTTTCGCCGCCGGCATCATGTTGCAAATCTTGCTTGAATCACCCGCGCAAACGTCACGTGGTTTGAATTAGCGGAGAATGGAACAGCGTCTGGGGAAACTGTCAGGAGATGGCGCTCCGTGGTGGCGACACATGATACATGTGTGTTGGGAAGGCAGAGTGAAAGATGACGCTGTAGCCGCACGTGTCGTACTCCACCTTACCCTTTGATAGACGCTCCTCTCTGTTTTCTTTGTTTCGTCGCAGCTTTGTTCGCTCACTCAGTTCAGTCTATGGACGTAAAAAATGCCAAACCACGCCATTCGGTTGGCTGAGACGTCGAATGACGTCATTCTTTAAAGTTATTAAGACAGTTACGGCAACAGCCTGAACCAGGTCTTACACAAACAGTGCGATGCTTACGTCACGGGAGGGACACAGGCAGTTCATGTTTATCAGCAATAACAAACCTTGGATCCGCCAGAGAATAATTTAGCTATCAAAATAGGATATATGCTCCAGCACAAATTACAATAAACGTGTTTTGTTTTGTGCACTCCGTGGACTAAATCCAGCTTTGCAGGTCATCCTTATTGACAGAGTGGGAAGGCACTAATTTTTAAAGTAACAATAGCATGGTGAATCTTACGTATCTGCGGTAAGCCACAACCCCAAGATTATGTTATGGTTAGTTGAAACCACGACCAACTATACTGTTGAAACAGATTTTGCGCACCTCGCGGGCACTTCGGAATTGTGACTCGATTATTCTGGCCACCATATTGTACGAAAATATATTCTAAAATATTTGCGACTGTGACCTCTACTAGCACAAAACTAAATTGGCTTGAAGTTCACCACAAAGAAGAAACGACGTGTCGGGAACTGTATTGAGCCATTTATTTGCAAAACAGAGTTACCAGCGAACCACAATGCAATGCGAGATTTCATTATTTTTTTTACTTTTATTCGCAGTTGTTTGCAATTGTTTTCTAAAAATATTTATTCTTTTTATATTAGGTCTTTCGTTAAGTGGAACTTTATTTATAACCTATATAAAGCCATTAGGGAGCACAGTTTTCTTTTTTCCAAATATGTGTAATGAATTTTACTCATCTAAAAAACTGCTCTTATAGCTGCAGCATCACTTGTACTGCACGATGCAAAGAACCGGCGTTGAAGCAGAGCTGACAAATACACTTTGTAGACCCACTTTAAAAACTTTTCACAGCGAGGTTCTTGTGGATCGAGGATTTCCCTCAGTACGAAATGCGTTGACTTAATCGCACCGATGTGGAGAGGGCCTACCCAAGCGAGTTGTAGATGAAGCGCCCAGCCCAAAAAGCGCCCAGCACTCTCGCAACAGTGCAAAAAGAATGCCTGAACAAGACGTTTATATTGGCAAAAGTATTCTAAAAATCAAAATGTGATTGCACTGTTCATACCTAGCAACATTGTTGAACAAAAGGAAAGCGTTATGCATATTGAAAGAGTGACATTATTACGTACGTCATAGCTGGATTCGTCTTTTGCCGGAGTAAATAACAATACGCCGTGACAAAAAAAAGCGCTCGCGCTGCCGCATCATAGTGCAGCACTCAATTCTAAGTATTCTGGTGTTCCGTTCTGTTTCTGTTAGTACTGTTCTTCCGTAGTTAAAAGAATTTCGCAGGACCTTAAAAAATTAGGGCAACATTCTCTAGTCAAGGTCTGGTTCACGGAGCCAATCAAACTTTTTAATTCTTTACTTTATTAGGGTAGCATTTAGCCAGCCTGGTTCCTCAAACGGAATGGGTTGCAAACGGGAAAACAGTGGAATCCCCTTTCACAAGTTCTGATATTGATTACCGTGAACGTACTCTGAAACCTTGATGAATGGCATGAAAGTAGCTTGTTATGATCGGTTAACCTTTCGCGTGCCGACGGACAATATTGTCGTACTTGAGACCAAGTTATTTTGTGTATTTCATTACAGAATACGTGAAAACCGGGCGACCTAAAAACACCCATCTTAATCCGGATCCACAAAACACTCACTTAGTAACCGAATTTTTTTGCAAAAAAGTTCCAGTGCTATGTTTGGAACTGTGATCCACATATCCTGAAAATTAAGTGGAACAATGCACACATATTTTAGCAACCACGTTATGTGGATTGGCGTCCTAAATAAAGTATGCGGATCCCTAGTTCCAAAAAAAGTGTAGTTTAAGTTACTGGAACACAGATCCACGTAAAATGATTATGGAAGTTATCCTGTTGCGCCGTTCCAGGTACCTTCATACCAGCTGTTTATATAAAACGGTGTTCCTATAGACATTGGGAAGATGTCTATGGGACTCCACTTTTCCAACATTTCTGCTTTCCTGTCGGTATAAACCGAGGTCATATGCCAGGCTGGCGGATGCATTGGTATCAGAAGGAAACCGCAAGCACCATTTTAACACAGCCTTGATATATGACCCGCCGTGATACCAAAAATCGAAAGCAGAAACAGCCGCAGCCCTGTAGTCCCTGACAGTTCCCAAAAGTTGCCTACCGGAGCACAGTTGTATATCCAATTTTGTCTGAGGCACCTAGAGCGGCACACAGTTTTTTCGTTCACCCGCAGAATCCTGTTCTGGGTTTTAGCTGCATGCAAAAGAAACAAGATACTTGCATTAAAATACATACGAAACCAACTATTAAGACTCATACACTGCTTTTAATGTACTATACCGCTTTATTTCGTTGTAGTAAGCGTACATTTCAGACATGTATAGCCACCTGTTTAAAATTGCACATAAAATGACCAACGCACAAGAAATAAATACCATAACGAAACACTAGGCTGTAAATCGCATTTTCACATGTTCACCTTTAATCAAAAACATGGTTAATAAAGACGGCTTTAGGGGCAACTGCGTCACAAACAAATGTACTTGCGCATCTACCCGGGCATTAACAACACATTATTAACAATGCAGATTTTCCTGTACCCATGCCTAGATTGAAGAACTGGCTTGCAAGGGAGGTCCCTACTGCAACAGTCTGCACTAGGCGCCTGCTCAAGCTAGTGTTGACGGTCAACTTGGCGCAAGAGTTCTCCTGGTTTGGGAAAAAGAGAAGCACGCTTTTTTGCCACCTGCGAGTTGGCATCCTGCATTGGTGTAACTAGATATCTTCGTGTTGTTACAGACATAAAATCTTTCCCGAGACAATGTGTAGAGCCCAGAATTTTTATTGTCAGTCACATCCTAGGCACATATCAGCTTTGTCGACAACCTGCGGCTTCTTAGTTTTATTGCTAGAAGAGGTATTAAATTTCTTTCAGCCTTTGGACCATAAAAGTTTTACTCACTTTCCAACCAATCCGGTCTGCAACTATTTTGGCAGTTTCTGGCACCACAACGAATAACGGAAACTGTTCAAGAATCCCCACCATAACTGATGATGAAGGAATGCATCATTGAACCACCTTTGAATCATTTCCGTGCTTGCAACCTTTTTTTTGTGTTATTTTTCTTTGAGCATATCACTTGGTGTGAATACGTAGTTCGTGTAAGTCTGTCTTGTAACTATTATTCAATCATTTCCTTGTTCCCCGTAAAAGTTCCCAAATCATATCACTTTGTGTGAAATAGTGAAATAGTGTAACTTTGTATTGTTTCCTTAAAAGAATTTAACACGTTGTTTCTAAAGTTCGTTTTGTTGTTTTATTGTTGTCCTGACATTTCCCTAAGCGTGATTCATTTCATCGTGTAAATGTCTACTGCCTTGTAATCCGCCGTACAGTCATTTCTGTATACACACCTTTTCTAGTTTTCATAAAAATTTCTATTGATATTGGTTTGTTTAAGTAGCTTAAATTTGTAGGGCACTCACAACCACCACTCAACACCACTTCTGTGTTTCTAAGGTGCTTTTGTTTTATTGTTCCCCGTACTTTTCACTAAATATGAACTATTTAGTTTCGTAAATTTGCTTTGTTTTTTTAACTACCATTAAATAATTTCTTTGTTTCCACAATTTTCTTGTGCTGTTTTCCACACATTTCGCTAAATGTGAAATATTTCAAGTTGCCTAAGTATCTTGTGCTTGTAACCTTGGTTTGCCTGTTTGCATTTTCCTGTTTTTTGTCAACCTTTCTGCTTTGTGTGACTTATTTATAGTCATGAATATTTGTACTATTCTTGTTTTTATAAAATGCGTACCCTGTGGGCCAGGGCAGATAGGAATGAAAATTAAAGTGGTTGTGTTGCAAAAGCATATTACATAATTTGGAGTCAATATAAACTGTTTCACCTGAACTATTTTGTGTTTTATGTGTACTTTGAAAGCTTTCTTATTATCCAGCTGCATGGGCGTAGCCAGGAGGGGCACACCTGGCCCGTGCCCTTCCTCCCTCCCCGAAATGTTTTGTGCCAGCCTGGGGTGGGGTTTAATTAGCCTGAGCAACCGCCTCAAGTCGCCCTGAAAGCGCGGAAACCTGCAGCCTTAAGGACATTCTTGCTAATATAAAGCTAAAAACAAGGGCTACGTCAACCTCTGATCCCTATGCCCGCTCCAGATGCTGTACATGTCTGTCAACATATACAGCCCGGCTGCATTTCGCGCAGGATACACCGAGCAGCGCCGGGATAATGCCGCGAACCGATCGAGGAAGTCCCGCTGTTTCGCTGGCGGAACAGCGCGGCCGGAAATGGCAGAACAGAAGGAAAAAGCCTCATATGTGCATACATGTGGTCTGGACTTTAGCGTGTCATTCCTTGTCTTTACACTGGTACAAAGTATAATCACATGATAGAGCATGTCACTGTATTTTTTTTCAGTCAGCTATCAATCCCGATATGTGTTTTTTTCTACCGACATCAGATTTCATTGACTATTGCAGTTCCATAATTTCTGCTGTATGAAAAGCATTGCCCATTCCACTTTGTATGTCCTCCACATAAACCAAACACCTTGATTAATTATACGGTTTATTGCGCCGACGTAACGCAGGCGATGAGGCACGCCGTAGTGGAGGTCTGCGGATTAATTTTGACCTCCTGGGCATCTTACCCGTGCGCTGAAATCTCGTACACGAAGGCGTTTTTCGTTTATCTTCCACCAGAAAAGCGGCCACCACGGTCGAGAATCGCACACATCAACGAAGCTGTACAATTCCCTTTGCTGCGGAGCTTTGTAGTTTTGTTACAATATTTCATTTTTGTTTGACCTCCCTCTTGGTTAGAATCAGGAATCTGTATTTGGTTAAGGGAATTTTACTGAAGCGATGTCAGTTCGATTTACGGATAGAAATAGAATGAAATTTAAGAAACGTGCAACAAGCTCAACATTCAACTGCAGTGCAATAAGGTGCTCCGCTAAGCGTAAGTTTACTATTCTCGTTACTAGCACCAAAAATTACAAAAAGGTGATTACTTAAGGACGAAGGCACACGTTTGCTAGCTTAACCGCCCTAATATACAAATTTGCCGCACGTACAGTCCACTGCGATTCGAAGGTCATCGCGGGAAGGCTACTCTTTCAAATGGAGCAGTCAGAACACCAGCTTTAGCAAATCTTCCATGCCAGTTTCGTTATCGTCGGCGTGGATAAAAGGCAACCAACGTCTCTGCTTGATAACAACGAATGTAGAGCTTGAAACCCAAAGGCGGTCAAGTCAGTCGTGCGGGCCATTGTTGTAGCATGGAACAGCCAACAAGGGAGAGAAGAGTGCGAAATCTTGATTTTCATGGTTCCGAAATGAAAACGTAGGATGGTGGCACGCGTGTGCCACTCGATGCTGGCGCGATAACCTTTAAATTGTGCTCGTCTGTACCAAATTACTGATAAGAAAACTGATTACCGCCTTTCCTAAAGGAAAATCTAAAACACGCTAATCTTGATAGTAAACACCCCAGTGTTGGCCTCCACTTCCGCCTAACGAACTTCGGGTGACCGCGCGCCACTCACGAGCACAGTCATGATCACGCTCACGAGCGCATGCCCGCATAACCACCTGCTCTACGGACGAACGGATCACCCGTGGCCTACCCATAGACCGGCGAATGGGGATTTAGCTCATCATCATTATCATTATCATCTAATTTCCTTAAGGTGGGCTTTACTGTTAGCGTTCAGTCGACACAAGTAGTATGTTAAAGTCAGTTATTTCAATCTTCGTTAGAAAAACAACGCGGAAGAAGTCTTGCCTACATATTTCCCCGTCCCATCTTTTGGTCGACCACGCCCCCCCCCCCCCCAAAACAATTCCTGGCTCCGCGCCTGCCCAGCTGCCCTTACTTACAGCTAGGTTGGCAAGACTGTCATTTTAGTTTACTTTTGAATTGTTTCTCGGATAGTTTATTTGTAAAAGGCCTATATAAATATAAATGCCTGGCTATAAATAAGACCCCCCCTTCAAACGCTGTAGTTCATTCCCCAGGCAGCACAAGACTGTTCGGCCTAACTCCAGCCGGCGTACATTGGCCGGTGATTTTCTGTACGGAATTTGTTCGGCAACCGTGTTCGGCCCGTGTGCAAATGTCGGCCTTTTGGCCATATATGGCCGTACTCCATTGGCTGTCTGACGGCCAGCTTTCTGTCGGCGTGTCGACCGGCTTACGTTCAGTAGGCCAGATTACAGCCGTAGGGCACCGGCATTTCAAAGCCACCCGTGAGAGGCCGAAGTACGGCCACCGGAAAACAGCCGAAGTAAAGCTGCCGGACGTTCGGCCATGCAACGGGCGAAGCAATTAGGCGCCGTACTTTAATTGTACTGACGCTGTGGACGACCACTGCATTCAGAGCAAGCAGATGTCTCAGCACACTTCGCAGCAGCAGAGAACCACCATTTTGCGTCCACTGCACCCCCATCAAAGTGAGCCTACGCGCCACCACCAGCCGTCCAGCCTTCAGTGCAACCTTGCTGAGTTATCAGCGTCAGTTGACAAGCAAAATTCATTTGTTAAACAGTGTTTACAAATTGGTCGTTCCTTTAATTCCTGTGCCTCTTTTACTGTTACATACAGAAAATTTTTATTTCTTTGCAGAGCTGGAATGGATGCATTGGCCAGGTCATGATATCTTCTCAGTAATAAATGGTGAAGGTTAAAGGAACGCAGTGGCGGCTTGCCGAGGGGAAGAATGTGAAAGTAATGCACGAGTTGAATTTGCGCGGTTCGGTAATGTCGCGAAGGTTACAAAGAAAGAAAGATGCATTTATTCACAGAACGCAGTAGAGCGGATCTCAGCTTTGAAATTTCGTGTCATACTATATTGGTTTAATTTCACAAAGCACTTAAAAGATGAAAGTGCCGCTTTTAGCCAAATTATTTTAGGACAATTTCTCTGAAAACTACCATGTCCTGACTAAATCGCCAATATTTTAAACAGTTGATTGAGTACTTTAGTTGTATCGAAAACCAGCACGAATGCCTTTGCGAAGCGTTTGGTACTCCACAAAACAATCAGGAGCATTCAATAGAATTTCCTTGACACAAAGAGTATGTACACTTTTTGAACATTTTTCTTGTGAAGAAATGTTCTACTCAATAAACTTTTCTGATGATCGTTCACAGGGCTGACCCTAGGAGAGATCAAACAAGTACTTTCATTTCCAATCTATTTTGCGTGTTGTTTTCATGCGTTACGTGCACACCACTTAATAGTCCAGAAGAACTTAATGTTCCTGTAATGTCGTGCTTAGATAAAAAAATTGTGGACGCGTCGCGAATTACGCCCTGCATCTGGTCGCTGAAGTTGTATCCCTCTGTGTTCACGCAAGCAAAGGATTAAGACGAGAGTTTCATAATTAGTTTCAAACCAATAACTTAGCAATTGTAGTATTCATGCAGCAAACCTTGCATACTGCAACGAATAAAACAAGAAATATTTCTTTTGTGGAGTTTGAATCTGTAAGGTTCTCAACCCGTCGGAGGCGGTCATCCGGCCCCGCAAGATTATTTGTTTATTTATTTATTTGGTAAGTGCTTCGCCTTTGCATGGATTACAGCAGGGAGATACATAACCCTAAGCATCAAGTTTGAGACCAATCACAAAATATTTCTACAAAGCGCGGTGAAAATCGTCGTTATAAATAGTGGATACAACCATTCGTGGAGATAATTACACTCTCGTATTGATCTAAGATAAAATTATTCGCGCAAGGCGTCACCTTCAGAGAACGTCATAATTTGCTTTAACCTAGCCATCCACTTTGGATATGGGGAATTACGATTGGATATAATTCTTCCCTTCTATTTCATTTGCGAATGATAGATATTACGAAAAAATTTGAACCTGAGGTTTCGGTCTGTGATCTTTCACGTCTTACTATTAAAGTTACAGTTATTTTCCCACATGCTAAGTTGACATTGCCAATTACCAAACAAAAATAGCACTCCCATATTCTGTATGTGTTCGAGCGTATCAACAGCTCTTTGGTGTAGGTTTAACTAAAACATATGCTTACTCCAACATCTAGAGCTCATGAGCGAAATAAGGCTGTTGTTTTAAGCTTGATGGAGGTTTGCTGAAATTTGTCACAGAAAGCCAAAAACACGCGCAGCCGTAACTTTAAGTTGTTAACGTGTCTATTTAACCTCTGACCACTCGTTCAATAAACTCCTAGTTATTTATACTCCCGGGCCGTTCGTAAAGCAGCGTAATTTACGGTATACGTATTTATTGGAATCAAGGTTTTCTTGTAAAGGTAACGTTAACACACTTTTTAACATTGAACGACTTTTCTGAATCAACACACCAGAATATTATTAAACGCGAATCATGCTTCAGGTATGCGGAATCATGTTGATTTCGTTAAAGTCCTTTAAGCTACACAGTCATTCCCGAACGTTTCGAACAAAGATTTGGGTGCCATTAGTAATAAGATTTTTTGTATAAGAAAAAAAAGAGGGTCGGCAAACTGAGCCTTGGGGGATTTCCTGAGGTCACGGGAACATTTCCAGGGCGAATAAGCATTGAGAGCGACCGACTGCTGTCTTAGAGAGAGATACTGGGCTATCCATAGCAATAACCGATTCATTCAGTTTATAGCCCGCAATCTACTAAGAAGCAGGTGATATGAAACACCGTCAAATGCTTTTCTGCAGTCCAAGAAATACAGTCAACAACATTAGGCTTAATCAATTGGTATAGCCAAATCGTGGCGTGAACTCAGCAAGCTCCGTTGAGCAAGAAAACCCTGATGAAATCCGGGTTTGCTAGGATGCTGCGATTATGTTCAACCAAATGAGTCATATCCCAAGTGTACAAAAGGCTAAACTTCAAACAACGCAACTAAATTAACACCCAGGTTCGTAAATGACAACGCTTTGTTGTTATCGCAAATTTAAAATAACACTTGTTTCTCTATAGGCAGTCATAAAATCTCATGATAGTAAGGGGCACGAAGCTGAGCCTACCAATGCACGAGCTTAAGCCTCTTCTACGTTTATCACTAACAAAATAGTGCAAGATTATTTTTCGCAGTATTATTGTAAGAAGAATAGTCGCAAAATTGCGCTTTCTATGCGCCCTTGCCTTTCTTTGGTGGAGAGTTCTTAACATGGCGTCGGTATAGCTCCTGCTGTAGTGGCAAGCTTGCTCGACGACTATTTAATTCTGTTATTTGGTGAACTACCACCATCTCGGGTCAGACATCTCTGCCGGTTGATGTCTCCAATGGCTCTCCATTTCTTCAGGGGTAGAATAGCATCGAGCTGATCCGTCGATGAAGCCGGCCGGAGCGGCGTTGTAGCGGCTATGACTGGCAAGGCTTACCTCGCCCGTCGATGTGACAGGTCTTGTTGTGGCAATAAATGGCATCTGATGGCCTAAAAGGTTCCCTGGTAATATCCAGTGAGTCCTTGCACCTTGTCCGCTCACCTAGAAACACTCATTACTGTATCACTAAGTTCGTTCATTAAACGCAGAAACACCGAGCGGATTGAAAAACGCGGACTGCGTCGTTCGGTTCCCAAACGAATGTTTCATTCAGCCCGGGGAAAAGCCGGTCCCTACACCCGGCCGGTCTCCTTCCAAACACGTCTGTGCATGAAAATCTCGGCGCCCAGACGCGTGCAGTTGTTCGGCTGTAAAAGCTCACGAAAGAGTGACGTATAACCGGATACCTTACGATAGGCTAGTCTCCAATTGAACACCGGCTGTCCAAACATTCTGTGGCCGTACGCGTGCCGTAATTAGGCCGAAGAGGAGCTAACCGAATTAAAAACGCACATTCTGGGGCCGTACGTACATCGCCGGTCTCCTTTAAAACACCGCTTGCCCGAAGAAAACGAATTTCTGCCGTCCGGACGCCGATGGCGGCTGCGCTCCGGCCGGTGTACTTGTGAACACCAACTGCCACATAGATACGGATATTCTGTGGCCGGTCCGCTTGCCGTGCTTCGGCTGAACTCCGCTTCCCGAGGAAAAAACGGGTGCCCTAAGGCCGTACTTCCGCATTCTCTTTCTCAACACCGGCAGCCGAAAGGGGAACGTAATATTCTAGCAGCCGGGCAGCCCCGTTGTGCGTCTGAACACGGGCGGCAGGAGAAATACCGAAGCGCTGGTGGTCGAATGTTGGCCTTTCAACGTATGATCAGTGGCGGCCAGAACCTGTATGCTGGCCGGACATGCCGGAAAGCGGCCAGAGACGGGCCGGTCATGCGACATACTTTCTGTGCCGCCTGGGTCCTCTTTGAGCAATGAATCAATGTTGTCACTCTGCTCGAGTCCTGTACTGTACCCTCGCCCATCGGAGCATTGTTCTTTGGCTGCGGTTCATGTCTCCCATGAAGTAAACAAGATACGTTTTCCTTCGGCTTCTGGTCTTCTTCGATGCAGCAGCATTGGCTGGCCGCTCGCTTTACCAAGCTACCACACCAATGTCGGAGGCGACAGAGCTCTGCTCGGTACGCCTTCCCGTACGCAGCAACAGGTTGTAAGCGGTGGGATGACAACGTCGCAACAACGGGTTCTATTTCCGGCCGCGACAGCTGCTTTTCTGCTGGACGCGAAACGCAAAAACGCCCGTGTGTTCGAGATTTAGGCGCATGTTAAAGATCCCCAGAAGGTCACAACCAGTCCTGAGCACCCCACCGCGGTGCGCCTCGTAGCCTGCGCTGCGCCGACGCGTTAAACCCCACAATCGATCAAACTTATCTCACTATGCCATCGCAGAAAACCAACTCGAAGGTTGCGTTTCAAAATTCGCGCTTCAAGAGCCATATTTGCTGTTACTTTCGGACAACCCTGCGCGTGGACAACGGCGTGTATTTCTACCGCGCGCACCAACACTCCCCGTTTAAATCAAGACAAACAGGAACGTTGTCTCCTAAATTCCGAAACTTTCGTTTTGAAATATTTCTTTAGATTTATTACGGGCTAATTAACTTGTGATTACCGGCAGGGCAAATACAACAAACTGTCGTTTCATTAGCAAAGTAAGTGTCACTTTTACAAGAGCGATTATGAGATGGCACGGAATCCATGTTGCTGTTTTGTTTTCCTGTGGATGCTAATATTTCTCGTTTTCTCTGTTTCTTTTTTAGAGTCTTTCTGACCTTCAACATTAGGGTCACTAATTTCAGGTTGACGCTGAGTTTATTTTATTCATTTTTTCCATATCCGCAAGTTCTGACACATCCTACAGCTCCCAAGAGCGGCTGGGTCGCAATCCGTTTTTAACGTTTTTTGTCTGCCAATTGAATGTTTTACAGAAGGTATGAAATATCTACGAGGTAGTTCCCCATTTTCTAAAAAACTTCCTAAATCACCTTTTGGATAATTGCATATAATGAACCGATAGAATAGGCGGTGTTAAGGTGGCTCGGCGGGTAATAATGTGTTACAATTGAAATACCACTGCTAATAATTGGTGTGCTCTCAATGTTGAAATATTATAAACTAAGGGACGAATTTTTTTTTAAATAACCATTTACATTTCAATGTAGTTTGCACAATCGTTCATTCACTTTAAATTTGTTTGCAATTTTTCATTCATTTTTTAAGAGTTAGTTTGCTGAGAAATTATATCTAAGTGTTTCTAATACACGCCTGATGCTGGACACTTTACTAAAACGACTCGAACCGCAAAGCAGACCAACACTTTGGGATAAGTTTTGAGTAGCTTACTCTTCACATGTAAACCATTGCAGGTATCTGAACCATGCGTGTAAACCCGTAGCTGCAACCACAGGCGATATCTGTGCCTTTTTAGGTGGTCACACACTTTGGCGGACGTCATAACATATGACTGGTGCAATTACCCAATTACTGATTTTTGTTGTGCTCTCTGTATTTCACATTGGAATAGAAGGAAGAAGGCTTCTTTTCAGTGAGATGTCTGGTAAGCTCACAGAATTGGGCATTCTCGCTTCGCGTGTTAAGTTGCAAGCCACCCACGTCGTCTAGATATTCGGAATATGAATCTTTGTAAACCTGTTCTTTCAACGCCCAATCTAAAATACCGATCTAATTAAAATTATGTCCAATATTCCTTCTGCTAAATATGGGCAACACTGAAAAGGTATTTTGTCAGATAATGTTTAATATAGACCACGGCGGTGGTCGTGGTGGGAGCCCTTCGGCGTCGAACCTCTACCCCCCAAATCAAGAAAGCATCAGCAATAGCTATCGCATCACTCGCTGCCGCAACGCCGTCCCTAATCTTGCTCGTCACGCAAGTGGCTATCAGAAGGCTGTGCTGCAGGTCGGAGCACAGCCTGATAATAGTGTCAAATATGTTTAATTTAGGCGTTGACGTTGGCGTGGTGGGGGACTTTCGGCGTCGAACCTCTCCCCCCAAATCGAGAAAGCATCGGCCAGAGCTTTCGCAATTCTCGCTGCCGCAGCGCCGTCACCTAATCTGCTTGTCACGCCGATGGCTATCAGGAGGCTGTGCTGCACGTATGGAAGCACAGCCTGATAAAAGTGTCAAGTAATGTTTAATGTAGGCGTTGACGGCGGTCGTGGTGAGGGACTTTCGGCGTCGAACCTTTCCCCGCAAATCAAGAAATCAAGAAAGAAATTTGTGAGCCTTACATTGATGACCGCGTTCCGGCCTTTTCAGAATTAACGTAGATGGAGCTGTTGGCCGGGCAGTTTTACATTTTTGTATTGATTCGGAATCAGAGGTTTAATTCCACTCGGGGACATTTCTTGTGGGCATTTTGCCGTACAAGCTTAGCTCTCTTTTCCCCGTGTGAGGCTGCACGATTAAACGAAGCAGCCTATCCCTTTGCGAGAAGAGTTTCTTTCAGGAAGACCCTTACAAAGAACACGAAGCGTTTATTTTTATTCTTTGGTGTCTCAAGAGCACATCGCATTCAAGTGTTCACGTCATTAAGGGCTCTTAATTTTCACATACTGTCCCTACGCTACTTTGTCAACCACCCTTACATTCAACTTTCAGGTCCGAGGCGAGGAACCAGTTTCATATGCACGCCATCCAGCACAGATGCTCAAAAAAGTTGCATGTCTTTTTAGCTCCCCCCTCAGCATAGCCAAGCGCTTTATCCATCATGTACGGCTCTCGGTTCCGTCCGTTGAAGCTAAATGTCGCTGCCTTCCTTTTTACTTACTCCGAATTTAAATTGTTCATAGGCTGGACCATTTGGGCGTTTTAAAAGCGCATATTGCTTCATAATAAGTGTTGTTAGTTTTTAATGTTCAACATAAAAATAGATGTATTTGTGTTTGTGACACTTCGCAGTGGCTAATAAAACCGTACTGACGGGTTATCTTTCGTCTTCAACAAACAGAGGAACACGTAGAAGCTGACAAATGTAGAAGCAACTTCAGCCACATAAAACCCATGTTCAAATTTAGGTTGTTATAAAGCCCAACGATGATCGTTTTGGCTTCATGACAGGGGAAAGTGAAACGCGTCGAAGCTTAAACAATGTAGAAGCACCATCAGCCCTCACCATAACGCTGAATCCGAACCTGAAAACCCGTAATCGGCATCCGAGCAACCCGAGCAACACCCGTACAAAGCTAAATCCGGAGCCTCACCAGCTACGCCCACGCCAGAAGCTCCAGCACCAGCTGCCTCGGAAAGCTTGTTCTTTAGCGTCCGGTCACAAACTTGAAGGACGCAAGGCCTCCAGATTCGATACTGGCATTTAGGTATGTTGCGTGGGCTAGGGTAGAGATGTAGGCACCGCCTAGATTACTTAGTCCGGCATAGACCTGTGTGCTATTTTATGCGTATGTTGCGATTATTTTTTTTTTTGTCGTTTGCAGTTCTATGTCATGCCTATATAAAGGGATCAGGCCCATATTGCTGTATCCTGTAGAGTTGTGCACCACACATGTCACATCATATTGACGCGCTCATATCACGTGTTGTTGTTGACATTTCTGATTTGTGAATATTATGTATACGGATAGTAATACTAATGAACGAACTATTAATACCAGTGTTCTTTCAAGTAGGAGGGTATGTAGCATTTCAGTTTTTGATTGTTGTTTTTCGTCTTCGCCGGCTGCCAGTTTTCGGAATGTTGTTGTTTGTGTAGACATGCTTACCTATGAATAAATATTCAGTAGTTCTATCAGCAAAACCCCTTCAGGGGCACGAGCTGTCGGCATGTCCTGTCATCTTCGTCTCATAAAGTCACGGTACTAAAACACCGGGACACTCGGCTTCCGATGCCTCATTCTAGAACACAACGTGTGCAAAAAGAAAGTGTATACAGGATAAAACCACTCATAATAAACGGCAATGATTTAAAGGTTGGCGGATTGAAACCTGTTTGATTTAGCAATCGTCCGTCACAAGCAGAAGCTGTTTGTATATACTGGTGATAAATTGTTTTACACTCAAATATCCGCCGGCTCTCGATGCTGGCCCTGACAGGGTGCGTAGCCTGTCAGAGCAAGAAAATGCATACTTACCTTGTTACCGCGCCTCGTTGATCTACGAGGACAAGGTCTCGGCGTACAGCGGACTACTTTCCCTGTTCTTAGGGAATGATGGCAGTTACGCAGTGCTTTTACAGCATTTCAAAGAGTACAGCAAGTTTTCTGATGCCCAGACGAACAGGAAAAAACACAAGGCGGTCTGTTTTGGTGCGTTTGCGTCGGACCTGCATTGGCGGCATTGAGTGGGTTTGCAATACTGGAAGTGTTTGGGGGTTGTCTTTCGGGCGTCGGGCGAAGTGGCGAATGACACCTGGAGGCATTTGAAGGGAAATGGCGAGGTGCTGCTAGCGGTAGCTGCACTCCTTCGACCTTTGTTTGCAGGAGCCAAGCTATGTTATAAAAACATGTGTGTTCCGCAGCCTACTACTACGTGGGACGGCGGCGCGGCCACCGCGGACCTGTATTCAGGAAAATGCGAACTATGCTCGGCTCCTTTTTCTGGGGTGAGAAAAAAGGAAAAGAGGCCCTTAGTTGCTTGCGACTTCCAATCAGCATGGGCCGTTTCAGTATCTCTGGTTTAGAAACTATGAGTAGTCACCTCGCAAAAAGGAACTTCGACCTAGGGCGTGATCAGGAATACCGGGGCGGAAGCTCCGTGAGTTCCTTCCTTGGAACTGACCGGGCATTGTTTTCAAGACGATAGGCTTTCTTGGGCTACTTAAATCAAGAAAGTTTGGTCTGTCTGTCTGTCTGTCTGTCTGTGACTCGATTCAGCCACCCGGCCAAATCAAAGCAAATATTGCGGAATAATCTTATATACTCGCAGGCAAAGGTAAACATCTAAGCCCGGTTTATATGTTCATACCTGTCCACTTTGTGAACAAGAACAAGACATTACACAAATATAAGACATGAAATTAGTACACAGGGGATATTTACAGTGTTCCTTTTTTTGAAAAACTCAATGATACTATTGCTATCAAAACCGATAGCAAATGATATTATACATCTACTGCAGCAAACCGCCGCCTGTTGTTGCCCTCGCCACTTCCAGGCGGCCTATGAAAAATCACGTGATAACAGCAAATAAAGATGATGATGATGATGCTGTCAAACATTTTGGCAGGCACCCACAAGGGGGATGAGACAGGGCTAAATCGGTTGTTCACTCGCTAGGTTCTCACGTTCTGCTTGGAAAGCACGTTGAGCACGGCCACGCGGTTCTTAATCCTTGAAGTCGGCTGCCTGGACTCACGCACGTCATAGCCATACTGCAGCGCTGGCATCGAGGAACCCGGCCTGTAGCAGTGGAACGCGGTAAATTCCAAATCACCTTGAGCACACCCATGGTGTGTTTACCTTGGGATGTGCGTGACGGTAGAGGTACAGCAAGAGAGGTGAGCGGGAAAGCAAAAGGGAGTATTTTTCTTGGCAAAAGTCTACAAAGACTATCGTCTTTTGATGAAATTTTTAATAAAAGGAGCAGATACGCGGCCACTTTTTTCGATGGCGTGCGGGTAGGACCTTCAGCCTGAGCCGCAACCACGTTTTATAAGTACGTCATAAAGGAGTTAAAAATTTGAGGGCGCAACTCCCTGACATGAACATACTCAACACTCCGCCGACTAAAATTTGCGAAATCCTAGCAGTGACGCAGCTGACTCACGACCAGCCCCGAAAAAGCAGGGCGGTAAGGTGGATGCAGCTGACGGCCTCATTTTTCTGGCCGACTTCAGAGATTTCAGCTGGCAACGTGGCTGGGGGTCCTGCCCACGGCAAACCGCATCGCAGCATGGGGTTGTGGCACCCTCCTACAGGTGCCCACAGTGCCCACTGCGGGAAATTCTTCAGCATGCGATGTTCGATTGCCAGGTTGCAAAGATATACTGGAAATTGTTAGCACGGAATGTTCGACCAAACTCGACGCACGCAAAAATTCGCGGGGCGCATTTGTTCTGTTTTACTAAACGTTAGTGCCCAGATCTTCTGGAAAAGGCGCGGTTCTTGCGGCGATCAGAGCGCGGCCGCAAAAGTGCATGTTTCCAATGCTTCGAAAACTGCGCCAGTGTCTATTCGGTAATCTGTAGGCCTGATCTCGCCGCACTGGGGGAAGAGCCGTTCCTTCGGCAGTGGTCCACTCGGTTTATCCGTCTGTAAACAAGCAAATAGAAGGGTTTTTTTCTATCTCTTCACGTTAACTGTTGTATGGATGGTGAGATATTGTCGCGAACTTACGAGGATGTGATCTACAGTGATCTTTCGGTGTAATAGTTGTTCAAGAGTTGTGTGTAGCAGTGAACTGTGGAGAACTGTATAGTGAGCTGTGGGTGTAGTGAGTGGTGTGATAGAGTTGTGAAGTTATACATGCGGTGTGTATGGTTTAGGCGACCCGTGCCGTATTGAGCACAGTGGGTCTTTGTACCGGCTATTAATGAATTTTATTTCTTGGTCCCCCAAAGGCAAGGCGCCGGCATTGTATGGTGCTCGCGTTACCCCTGCCACAACCTGAAACTGGGGCAGATGGGGCGTTCAAATTTCTTGAATACCGCTTATTGCAATAGCAGGCGCCACCGCCTCAGCACGCGCGGTATTTCTCGTTTCTCCGGCGTTTCTCTGCGCCCAGTAAAAGCGCGCAGTCTAGCCAAATAGAGGCTGATGATCGTTGAATACACTTGTACATTCCAATCTTCCCCCCTGCCCCAGTATTCACTGTTAGTGGAGATGGCACAAGAGTTTTTTTTTCATCTGCGGCTGCGGTTTTTTCGTAATTCTTCGGGGGCTTCCGCAGTAATACCGCAGTAGTTCCTATGTGGGATCCTCATAGTCCGTGGAGGCATGATTGTCCAGAATTGCATAATGATTTACGGTATTTAATGCTCCCTGCGCGTCAAAAATCGGCATCATCTTGGGACTGCGTCCGAGGGTTAGGATAATTGTTGTTTTAGTTGTAGCAGCCGGTCTTAATTGTATAATTCGTTAAGGGGAGATGGATAGTGAACGTAGGTGTCCCACTATGTCTCCCCGCTAACTTCGGTGGTTTTTACAGCTATCATCTTGAAATTTTGGCCGATATTTATATTAGATGCCTACTAACCATTTGAAAAATTGTATCAAAAAACACACAATAGTTCTCAAAACAAAAATAGGACTTTGTTCGATTTTTTTTTCTCGGATTCAGGACCATTTTCAGAAAGGTTTTTTACAGGAAAAGGGCTGAAAAATTTCTATATGTCATAAATCTACAGGCTTTTTTTTGAATCATAATAATAAGTGTTCCTATATCCGCTGATTTTTACAAGTAAGAACATATCACAAACACAAAATTTTTAATTATTTGGGGAGGAGAAAAAATTGTGAGTAAAAACATTGAGGATAAAAACCTACTTATTACTGTACAAAATGTATATAAATGGTGAATAAAGATCCCACGACAAATGGTTTTGGTACGTGAAATCGCTGAAGAGAAAATGGCCCTTTCTCAGCGGAAGTGGTGCTTTGCGTAATGGACTTTTAAGGTTGTGTTTGAGACTTTCAAATCCTCGTTTCTTGCGCCTATTCTGTGAAAAGCTAGGCTATATACTAGCACAAAGGACAATCGACCTAACGGTGCTGTATAATATCGAAAAGGAAACCAATTTAATGCGCGCAGGCGGATATACAAGCGACCTGAGGTAAACAAACGTTCCGCAACAGATGCCCAGTACTATTTCAACTGGGGCAATTCCATTAAAAGTTGGAGTGAAATACAAGAAAATTCAATTGTGTGCTATTTTTGTGATAACAAAAATAAACCTTGTCACAAGTTTTAAAGAAAAAAATAGCCGTCTAATTACCAGTGTGATCCCACGAATTACATAGTAACTAGCCGGGACCAATTGCGGGCTTTGGCACCATTTTTAAATGACTTTTTTGCGCATCTGAGGATGCCACTTCAGTAGGGACGTTCTCGAACAGTGTTAGAAAATCTTGGAACGTTGATCAAGAAATTTCACTATTAGTCAGTTTTGCTATTATTCCCCATTAACAAGGCCCGTTACGATAACCGTTACACAGACACAGTAGCTAACACGGCAATTCGAGAACTACTTTGATCAAAGCACCTTTGGGACTCAGGCTGCCGGCGTCTGATGTCGTCAAAGTAAATGAAGTTGTCAAGCGATGGTAAAGCAATAGGTGTATAATGACCAAAAACCGGTTAACTAAACAAATATGCTTAGCCGCATTTACAATATGGGAATTATTAGGATTTATCAATAATAACAGATGTTCTTACGCTCCGCATCGAAATTGGTTTCGAACGCCAGGTTTTCTCCTGTAAGGTATACTTCTAAGCATGCGGCGGCGTGGGACACGAGTTTCAACTACCTGCGTGTATTTCATTTCATTGCCTAAACGGGGTTCAACACTACAGAGGGAGCCACCATCTGATCCAGTGCAGGATTGCCCTTCGAACCTCGATTCTGGGGCAAATAATCAGCGTTACCAGTGTTGCAAGACAGAGACTTAGTATAATTCAATACACTCATGCACTTCTTGCGTCACCGATCGCCAGGTTTCCCCTTAGTTTAGATTGCGTCAGGACTTTTTAAACGTTGTTTCCGTTATGTTTCCATGTTATCGTCCACACAGAGTCTTGGTTGTGCCCGTGGATAGTAGTATTTTCCATCCAAACTATCACTTTTTTCCGGAGTGACGTGATCCCTCCCACGGAGACGTGGTGCTAAACGCGCTGTTTTTTTCTTCGGTTGACATTATAAATTTCAAACCCCTTAGTCCGTTTTCTCGCATATAAATGTGGAAATTAGGCTGACTTAAGTTTGATGGAGATAATGGCGTTACCATTACCTTAACCATTACCGTAGCTCCAACACTGCTATACAGGTAGTTTTTCGTAAGTTGAGGTCTGGAATAATTTTCGTCTTGCGCTATTCCCGATGCGTGTCTTGGGTTACGTAATTTTGGAGACAAACTGCATGGTTGTGGATGACTTTTGGTGGGGACTGCTTTTCTTGGAATTTTATTGACATCCCTTTTCTATTAGTGTTGTATTGAAATATCCAAGTGTGTGGGAAGGGGGCGCCTGACTACTGTAATTGCACCTTTGGATAAGAGTGTTTGACGTCGTTGAGATGGCGAATAGAGGCCCAAACACTATATAAATTAAGAGTGACGTTGAAATAGTCAGATGCATAATTACAAACATGTGTAGGGTATCTTAGTGAAGGGTGCGAGTTAATACTGAGCAATGCGCTGGAACAAAAGTAGCCCTTTCATGTAGTGGTGACTTGTGAAGGGTTTGGTATCCAGTCAGTTTGCGGTTCGGAGGATGTTTGTTTTTGAAGGGCAAACACATCGGCAGGATTATTGCGCTGAAGAGATTGAGCTGATATGCCATGCTTGCACCAAACGAAGACCACGAAATTCGTAGCTTACAACCATGATCCCATCCACAGCACGAATCCTCTCTGGTAGATAAACTATCAAAAAGCAATAACCCGGTTGCAGCCACACTTACCGACCACCCGACCAACACGCACGTCAGTATTCTAGTTCAATACTTTGACTTCATAAAGGCACAGCCCGCTCGAATGGAATGGCCGATGTCACGCCCTTAGTTTGATTATTTAGGCGTAAGGTTTTATTAGGGATATAGGGATAGTGTGCCAAAAATACTATAGCGGCCGTGTCATTTAAAACACACAACTAAGGCAAATTTGTACCCATACCTCATATGCAGATTTCAAATCGCCGATTTTCTGCTAAAACTACATAAACTTGAGTTCGCGTTATAATTCGCGCAACAATTGAATAGGCTTTAAAACAACCCGGAGCATTGCCATGGACCCAAACTCACTCTAAATGCAACTGAATCCAAACTCGAACAATCAGTAACCTTCTCGTGAATAAATATGGTTCCACGTATTCGTCAAAAGGCAAACCTAGACAGCTGTTACACATTGTTCTGCAGCGGGTTCTTGTGGCTCAGATTAGGATACTACTCGGAAGCGTCACTCGAGCGCGGGGAAATTTTACTTCTTTACAGGTCAGAGTAAAACCGACAGAGTCACGCCCAGTGGTCGTCTTGGAAACATCACGTCGACATTGACGTAGAGAAGGGAGAGCTATACTTTCATACAAGTTGTCACCAATTAGAAGAATGAAAGGTTTGGGGAACTTGAAGATTTTCATTAAGAATTTATAAATTGCAAGGACGCTTGAATAATACAGACGCTTGATATATACAACCAAGAAGATCAATGGGACTTGTAATCGCTAAGACATTCAATGTTCTTTTCTATTTGAATCCCCGCTGGAACTTCATAAGGATATATGCGGCGCAGAAGGTGCGGCGGGAAACCCAATTTTTTTCCCTTTGGAAGGTTTGTCTGACTGAGAAAGGAGATCGGGACTACGGCTCAGGCGAAACCGAAAATCCGCGTAAAGCACAACGATGGTGTGCTGCCACAATTGCATGCGCCAAAACGTCAGTGGTCTCATGTCGTTTGTCTACACAACAAACAAGCGGCAACGTAATTATTGAAGTGTTAAGTGTAAAACGTGCCTGCGCAATACAAGGCTTCTTAAAGTTATGCACAAACTCAATGCTTTTTAAAAATTTATAGCTGTAACATTTACAAAATTATAAAAAAAAAATTCTCAAACGTTTTCAAATAAAACAAAACGACGAACGGAGCATATTAACACCTTATATAAACACACAAAAAATTATTTTTTTAAAATGAAATAATAAACTGAAGTCGGTAGTGTAAAAACTAAAGGTGTACATTTTTATTATTTAGGAAAAATTTATACGATGATGTATACCTGTGACGTAAACTATGACAAGTATGTTTATGATATATGCCCGGTGTACCCTAGTAATTGTTTGCAGCAGCAATGGGAAATGGTGTACTGCAAAAATGAGTGATATAACAAATAACCAGCAATTATAAAATTCGTACGGAAAGAGAAAGAAGTATAACTCTTAAACGTACCTATCAAGTTTGGTCACGCGTTTCGTTGTATGTGCCTACACAGCGATAGCCATTTCAGTGTAAAGTGCCACTTTATGCCAAAAAAAAAACACTTAAACTTTCTCGTTTTTGCATTTCAGTAAAATTTTGATTACACACGGATATCCATTTTAATAGAATTGAAAGAAGCAATACATTGCATTTTCGAACATTTCGGCAACCACAGGCAGAAGGAAATAGTACGGCGGCCTTGTGCAGACCTCGAATTAGGGGAATTACAGAACGCATATGTTCTCACCAGAACTTGTGACGTCGCCTTGACCTCATTAGATGGTTTGGCGGGAGGAAGTATTCACACGAAGAATAAGCGAGCAAACGACAGCAGGGACGGACAGAGCATAGTGTTGCGTCGTTGCGTGGCGATGGCCGTAGCGTTGGCCGCAGAATGAGTCGCGTTAGATCACGTACTTGCTGAGTGAGATCGCATTTATGCAGGAAAGATGTAGCGCGAACGTTTTTATGGTGCTACGTTTCCTGAACTACTGTTTCCTTTGCTTTCGCTTCAATAGCTCTACCTCTCTCGGGTCCCCCCGCATAGCTCACGGTATTGTTTGCGGGCACTTCACGAACGCAGCGATCAGTGTGTCGCCCACTCGTGGTTGTGGCAGATAAGTCCAAATACCCCTCTCACGAAAGCCCTGGACCGCTGTGCAACCAAGCCGAAGCACGCACGCGATCTCGACCAAGTGATGACCTCAATACGTCCCCGCTACTCCGAACTGAGAGCATCGTTGCTAGACTATCCAGCCTTGTGTGAGCCAAAGCACAGTATTTTTCTCTATGCTCCGCCAGAGTCGCGAAAAGGACAGAAGCGTCGCATGGCCACCCCGTGTCTTCCGCGTGTTCGTTCGCAAAGGTCACGAATCGGTGACGCTCGTATCAGGTGGTAAGCTTTCTGCGGTCTCAATCAGTGCTTTTTCCCGCTGTGTGAATGGGCCTTTATAGGCGCCTAAAAAGAGTTTGTCGGAAGATAAAGGGATGCTCCAACTGCAAATTGGTGCAGAAGAAAACAAGCAAACCCCTTTACCCCCTGCCACTGCGAGGTAATCTACCCAATAAAATTGCCTTCTGAACGCTCCTCCGCGGAGAAACCCCTCGCGCTACTGAATGCTCGCCTCCGTAAACACGCCTGCCATGTTAAAAACGCAACATGGGCACTTTTTGGTCGCATGCTGCGAAGTTCCCATGCTACTCACCTTTATTTAGCAGCGCCACGTTCCGCCTCACTATCCAGACAGGATGCCAAGAGACACTTGAGGTACGAGAATCCTGGGAAACCCCACACAAAGAAAAATAATTGCGGCAGTTGGGATCTAATTCCTTGTGGTAAGTCAGTATTGTGCCTTCAGTCTAATGCCTGTTTTGCTGGCGGCTACATTTTTCTCAGGAGTGGATATCAGTGTGTTATGTACTTCCTTGTTTTTAATGTTTGTATTTTGTTCCTGAGCTCTGAAATAACGTGTTTTCCGTTTTTACTATTTATTGCTTGATAAGCAGTATTTCAGTTTGGCTTGTAGTCAGCGCTGTGTTTACGTTACCTCCGCTCCTGCTGTTTTCCTGCGGTGTTTACCGCTTTTGTATGTACTCACTGGCCCGCCTTCAACACGCGTTGTTTAGCATTATCCCTAGAACTGTATTTGCTAGGCGGCAAGCAATGAAAGTTTTTGTAATCTTGCGTACCAGCGCGAGAGCAAGGGCATGAAACTTGCCCTCTCTATGTCAGTTGTTATGGAAATATGGAAATACAGCAATATTTTGTCCGCACATTACCCATATCTTACAAGAGACCGTGCTCTTGTGATTGTGGCGTCCGTAACACAGTTCGGAGAAGCAGAGAGCTTGTAAATAATTAGGCAAACTATGTTCTACAGCCTGAAGTGAAAGACGAGCTTCGATAGATTTGTTATAAAATATTCTAAAGCTATATTAACTAAGCAGAAATTCTAAAGACCTTCCTTCCAGCCTGTAAGTTCAAACATATCGAACATTTATTCACTGAGTCCTCGAGTATTCGCCAAACATTTCATACCATTTTCGGCTCAAGGGTGAGCGAATGGATAAAAAACATTTACTACAGAAAAAATAAACAATTCAGGGGTAAATAATTCTAACAACAGGATGTCTTCATCAGTAACAAATATGATAGGACTGCTCATCTGGTCTCCGCTTCATATCGCCACCCTGAGGTACCTCCACCCATGGTAGATAATAAAACACTATTGCCATGCCAAAATTTTCCACTGCCACGAAACGTAGGTCATCAAGAAATAATACAGAAAATATAACCCTACTTTGCCCACACCAAACTATTCGAGGTGTATTTTATCCCGGTCCCTATTGAACGGTGTAGTTGTTTGCCCGCCTGGTATATTCAGCGTAGTAGAAGTGCCGTTAAAATTATTTGGAAGATGGTCCCGGATTTCAAGGGCATGAAATCAGAAGAGGAGAAGGTGGGCTGAAGGAGGAAGAAGGTATTATACTGAAAATTCTTGCCGCTCTATTCTGTGTATGATTCAGAACTACAAAAGCAGCCATTGTCTGGAAAACTCCTCCATAATTTTATTTCACAAAAAAGGAGGTACCAAAGACCTTAACAGTTACAGAACCACCTGGTTACCCTCAGTTGCATCCTCAGCTGGTTACCCTGTCTGTGTGCCCTTTCTGTAGTCCTGTTTCTAGCGCTGTTTTATAATTTTTTTTCACCAGTTCGTCCTTAGGGGAGTATCGGAACTGACCAACCGTGTGGCGGACTAACCGTTCGTACACTAACATTTAGTTTCTAAAGGGTGTAATGACTGGGGCAGAGTCATGTAGTCCCCCAGAAGACGAACATTTATTTCTTTTTTCCAAAGCATGCATGCCGTCATTTTAGGCCCGCTCTGCGGAAATAACGTGTTAAGGAGGTTGAAATTTCGAGTGAAGTTCTCCTTTCAGCCTACTCGCACCCCCCATCGCACAGGAAGGATCAGGCTCCCATGCAGTACTACAACTTCAACGCACCATGACTCAGTTCACCAAATTCATTCACCACATCAAGCCCAAACGGGCGGAGCTAAAAAACCAGACTTCATCCGACTTGAGCTTTCTTTCATCAGGCATGTCATGTACGGCACACCATACCTGTCTCTGTAGCCAGCCGAACGGCGAACATTCTGTGCTTGTGACATGACGCCATTATCATTTACTGCAGGTGAACAGGCTATGCCTTTTCGTATGCTGTGAATGATCTCGCGACTACATGTCACAAGCACAGACACGCGACGCACCAGCATATTAATAAAAGTAAAACGAGAACATAGCAGCAAGCGTGAACAAAGAATCCTAAGACTTATATCGGAAAGCGGGGTACCCTGGCACAGCAGACGAGAGCTGATCTGAAACCAGATGACTGGTATCGACAACAATGAACCGCAGGAATACAGTATTTGATTTGTACTACCCTCTATGTAAATATTTGTGGCCATTCTACTCTATCGACAAAACAGTTTTCTGATCGTCTGCAAACCTCATTCGGCTACTTCCTACCGTCAAATCGTCATAGCACGTTTGCGTTTAGCATATCCCCGGTCGCACTGCCGATCAAGACCAGGTTGCCCGTTCAAAATGGCCGCCATTTTGCCATAGTCGAAAATCGATAATATGTATTTGCAGAATAAACAGGTATCTACTGCCGTTGTTTCCCGCTGCCAAACAAAATAGACAAAAAATGCGACCTCCGTGTGAATTTGAGGGCGAACGGAGCAGCGATTACGCTCGAGGAATTTTTAAAGTGTCTCATTTATCGATGTAACACCCTTTACGTCCTGGTGCTTAGCCTATGCTGCTGAGGGCATCGGAGAGAAGACTAGCCATATTTCTCGATAAAACGATGGATGAAAGGGAATCGATGAAACGAAGACGGTTTTTGAAAAGTTTCCAGGTTCTGAAAAATCAATACTATATCTTCCCAAGGCTTAAGTTTTCTATCGGGGCGTGCTCTGTGACAGCGTGAACCACATACATCGCTTGATAAGTGGACGCGAAATTTTAGCGAAGTCATCCAGTCATCCAGTGTAATTTATGACACATGAAACTGATGCCTTGATGATACCGAACCAAGATTATGCAACACTCATCCAACGATCATCCAACCTCATGAATGAACGTTCGTCGTTCATCCGCATCGACCGTTTCTTCCAGGTGCGATCAGTTGGCGCACACTCGCACATGTACGCAGGGAGTGGCAGGGCAGGCGAGTCGTAGCACCCTCCTTTTTGGACAGAAGAGCACAGTGACTGTTGGCTTGTTTGCTTAGCGCTGAAGTGCCTTCCATGCGCATGAAGGTTGGGAACATTATTTTTTCGCTTATATTAGTGCAAAAAAAAAAGACTGACAAAAACGCTCAGCGTTTGCACTAATGAAAACAGGTCCGAATGAAAGAACTGAAGTCCTATTTAGGCCACTCTCAGCTAAGTATGGCGACCAGGCTTCCTTTCGTCAATGGCTTTGCAAGGAGACTCAAAATATTACGACGGAAATCAGAGGTGCCAGGCTGAAATGTCATCAAATATCGTGTAAAAGTTATGTAATCTGAAAATGCAGAAGGTCCCACAATATATTGCGGTAGAGGGCATTCAAGGCAACTTTAGAGTGCCTCCGGCATTTAATAGTAAGAGCCTCAATGTCCAACGAGACGAAAATCTACCGATCCTGATTCTCCAATGAGACGAAAGGTCCAATCGAGCCTGAATGTCGAACGCAACGAAAGATCTAACGAGACCAAAGGTCCAATTGAGCCTGAATGTCCAATAAGACGAAAGATTCGACGAGACCGAAAATCCACTGTTGGACCTTTAGTCTCGTTGGACCTTCAGACGCTGAATCCCAGAAAGGAGCCCGGTGACTGAAGGCCATGCGGTGACTACCCTGCCCTAAATGCGACCACCGTGCCGGACCGGTACCCGCTCCGCATTTGCAGGACTTCACCGCGAATCTGGCAGGCTGCAAGATATTCAGCAAGGTGGACTTGGTCAAAGCTTATCACCAGATACCTGTGGAGCCAGCAGACATTCCGAAGACTGCCATGATTACCCCATTTGGTCTCTTCGAATATGTCCGCATGCCCTTCGGCCGCGTAACGCCGCCCAGACCTTTCAACGTGCCATCGACGAGGTTACCCGCGGTTTAGACTTTGTCTTTGCCTACTTTGACGACCTCTTGATCGCAAGATCATCACCATCCGAGCACGAAGTGCACTTGCGAGCCCTTTTCACTCGGCTTGACGAATATGGTTTCGTCATCAACCCCAAAAAGTGTCTTCGGCGTGCAGACCATCGAGTTCCTGGGCCACCCCTTGGTCACTCACTCAAAGGACATCAAACCTCTCAAAACGAAAGGTGAAGGACACCCAGGACCTCAATTAAGAAGCTGAGAGAATTCTTGGGCCTGCGGAACTAGTACCGGCGGTTCATTCCCAAATGTGCCGAACTGGTCCAGCCCCTCACTGATCAACTGGCCACAAGACAGACCCTTCACAGCACTTCGAGTGGAGCGAGCCAGCAGCGTCCGCCTGTTCTGCTGCGACAAAGACCCTCTCCGACGCTTCCATGCTTACACCCCGTTGCAGATGCTCCGCTTCGCCTTATCACCGACGCCTGCAGCCGTGGCTGTCGGTGCTGGGTTGAGCAGTTCATCTCCGGTTGGCAGCCATATGGTTTCTACACCCAGAAGCTGAAACCTCTGGAGACAAGGTACAGCACCTTGGCGCGTGCTACTGGCTGTCTCCTTGCCATCAAACATTTCCGGCATTTCCTAGAAGGCAGGGACTTCTACTCCTTACGGATCACAAGCCCCTGACGTTCGCCTTCCAGCGCAACCACAGCTCGTACTCGTCGCGTGAGATCCGTCACCTCTCCTTCGTCTCGGGTTTACTGTCGATCTCCGCCATGTCAGTGGCCCGATCAATACTGCTGCTGACGCGCTGTCTCGCGTCGAAGCACTTTCGTCTACACCCCAACCCATTTCCATGGAAGAGCTTGCATCTGCACAGCAACACGACACTGAGCTCCAGCAACGCCATCTCTGACTCCTCCACGCTGACTTTCACTGATGTGCCGTTGCCGTTTACCGAAGGCACAGTCACATGCGAGACATCAACCGGCGTCTCCCGGCCTTACGTTCCACCGCGTTTCGTCGAGCCGTTTTCGACACCCTGCACGGCAAGAGGCACTCCGGCATCCGAAAAACTCAAAACCTCGTCACAGCTCGGTGGTTCTGGCCCTCCATGAATGCCGATGTCCGCCGGTGGGCACGCACCTGCCTCTAGTGCCAACGTCAAGGTTCAAGGTACACAGTCACTCCTGACTCGCCATTCCATCTACCGGACAGCCATTTCGCGCACGTGCACATTGACCTGGTCGGCCCCCTGCCACCGTCGCGATGCGCTACCTAGTTGTTGACGTGTGGACCGCTTCACGCGGTGGCCAGAGGCAATACCGATCCCTGATATTACGACAGAAACAGTCGCCAAAGCAATTGTTGATGTTTTGGTGTCCCGTTTCGGCTGGCATGCTGTTGTCACCACTGATCGCTGGCGTCAATTCCAATCCGCCCTGTTCAACGCTCTCGCCAATCTTGGGAGTACGCCACATACACACCACCTCCTACCATCCGTCTGCCAACGGGATGGTGGAACGTTTACACCGCCAACTCACGGCAGCTCTCACCACCTACGAGCCAAGGGAACACTGGGCCGCCTGACCACGTTCCTGGTCCTTCTCGACATACGCTCGGCTTTAACGCAGACCTGCGTTGCACCCCTGCCGAGCTGGTGTATGGCTGCCCTCTTCGTCTCCCGGGCGACCTCCTCACACCTCCGCCTGCAGATGGTTCTTCGGACCCAACCGGTTACGTGGCCGACCTTTGTCGACTTTTCGAGCCAATCCGGCCCGTGCTTCTTAGACAACGCAGCGACCACTCCGTCTTCGTGAGCCAGGACCTTTCATCCTGCACTCACGTGTTCGTTGGCCGCGACGCTGCCCGTCGACCCCTCACTCCCGCTTTCGATGGCCCATACCGCGTCATCGAGCGGCACCAGAAGACTTTCACCCTCGACATCAACGGCCGCCAAGACGTAATCCCCGCTGACCTGGTAAAGCCTGCTCACTCGCCTTCTCCAACCCAGCCAGACATCCCCGCGTCAACAACCATGTCCAGCACTTTTCACCATGAACCCTCGAAAACTGTCACGTGGGCTTCAACATGGGCGCGGCGCCGATACGCTCACTGCTACCACCCTTCACGCTCTTCACCTCCCTGTCTCACTCTTGTCTTCATGATTTCACAGTTTTTTCCAAGGAAATTCAAAATTCTAACCTTCACAGTGATCGCGCCGCCCCTTCCTGGAACAGTATGAGCGTGAGTTCGGTTCTTTTTGCGCTTTCATTACCTACGTGGCGGCGGGCACCCAATTGCGTGGTTTGAAAGCGTCGTGTTTGGAGGACACATTTTTCGCATTACTATCCTAAAACCAACACAATGGGCGTTCCGAAATAATGGAACGAGTGCGATGGAGTTTATACACGCACATTTCGAGTAGATGTACCTGCAGGTTTTCTTGAGCTTAGCAACAGGGCATTATATGGCAAGCACTAGCGGTTCAAGTTTCGACGGTTATGACTATGTGGGCCGCTGTTTTTCGAAGCCGTGCCAGGCGGTAATTTGACCAGTTATCTGGCTGCGCCTTCTTATCACGTAGTCGCTTGTCGTCGTAGCTCATTAGAGAGAACGAGCTACGACGAAAATACTGGCCCCAGAAGTGCTCTGCAATTAAAAACGCTAGTGGTTGCTTCCACCGTGGAAAAAAAAATTGGTGGTGTCCGTGTGGTGCCGCGCTTGCGACTGTGCGGGGTCCAAGTTTCGAGAAATATTTTAGGGCCTTTTTTTTCGGAAAAAAGCAGGCTTCGAGGTGTAGAGGGTCACATGTGCTGTTACTTCATAGGCGTTAAACTACGTGGGGGCAGCGGGACGCGTGCCCCCACCGAGCTTTTCAGAAAAGGCGACACCCCCACCGGGCAAGTTTGGGTGCGCAAGTGGCGTAGGCAAGGGTTTGCTGGCCGGTTTAAGACCCCACCCCTTTATTTTTACCCTAGGCGCCGCGCTTTCTGCCAAGAGCTTTATGTCGCGTGTGCGTGAAGACGCACATCCTTCGAATTTGCCGCTATTAGAAACATTCGCAATCAATGCCAGTCCGACTAATGGGCGCTTGCAAAGAACGAAGCGCCTCGGTCACCATAATTGCGGAAGCCTGCAGCTTCCAAAGCGATGGTAAGCTTAGTGCGTGACGCCCAACGCGTGCCTGGTCCTTTTATGTGTGTTCATGTTATTCTCCCAAATACCATGTCTTATCCGACACTAATGCGTAGCGACACGTCGCCGATGTCGCCACGCGGAGACTAATTGGTCGGCAGGGCTGTTCTTTGCCAAAAGAGAAGCCGTTCCCCACACCGAATCCTTTAAACTCTCCCAAGCTCTAAAGGCGTGAAATGGCTAATTCATGCCTGTCCGACTAGCTTCGGCTGGCAAGGCAAATGCGGCCCTCAATGCGAAATTCGCCACGAATACTTTGTTTATCCTCGTAGTCTTAAGAGGTGAAACCACGCGCGACTTCAACGCAGCAAAGAAGATAAACTCGTTCCGGTGTAAAAGGGCAACCAAGGAATAGTTATCAGCAATTTGCAGCGGAAAAACGTTCGGCCTCGGTCCATTGATGAGTGACGAAAGGGAAATAATGCTATTTGCCCCGTACAAGCAGAACTGCGTGCAGCACAGCGGCGGCCAGAAGACGTCTTAGGCTCCGACAATCACCGAACAATACAAGAAGGCCTCGTATCCAGCAAAAAGTATTGTTACATGAAACGAGGACCGTGCGCGGGGGGAAAGGACCATTGTGAGTAAGGCGCTGTTACCCGCGTCGCCGCTTAATATCCCCTCTCTTTCACGTCACTGTCGAGCGGTACCAGTATCTAACCATCCAAAGAAAGCAGCTTTACAAACAATCAGCTGTCCTAGAAAAAAAAAACAGAAAATATATGCACAGGTCTGGGTAGACTGCGCTCTTACGCTAAAATAAATTTGCAAAAGAAGTTGTCGCAGCTTTTTGACGGACAAGTCTAGAGTTGTCATGAAAGAAGAACGGGCCTTCTTGAATGACAGCGTCAGTTTCCACATTTCTCAAATGCTCAAGCGCTCAAGTTGTGCCTAAAAATGCAGTGCTACCCTTGTAATCACCTTCGATTTATGCTTGCACGTTTACTTTCATTCATTTTAATTCGTTTTTTTTCATCAGCCGATCACCCCTCACAAACACACGCTTGCCTTAAGGTAGGTCACCACCTTCGAAAAAAAAATTTACAGGTGTAGCCTAAACGTTACAATTATATTTTTGGCTTGTTAAGCTTATACAGTTAGAGAAATTTTAAAGATAAAATTGCTAAAAATGTCTAAAAAAAAATTTATATATAATAAAATGCGCCAAATATGCATGTTGCGCGAACACTCATAAGTTCAAAATGGTGGGTGCGATTCCAACGCGACTTGGCAGAACATAATGAAGACAATAACCTGTGCATCTAACATCCACGAATATCACATCTTTAAGCTAACTTGCGTAATCATAAAAAGACAAAAATTTGATACTCGGCACGTTTGGTTTTCACACAACTGGCCATAATATAAAAAAGTTACCAAATTTTTCAGTCATTCTGCTTAATTGCAGCTCTATATATAAATAAACAGCACACAAAGTTTCGTAAAAAAATGTCTAGAAGCAAAGTTATCACTGGTCGCGTAACTAATGGTTGCAAAAAATCAAGTTTTGAGAAAAATGGCTTTGAAGGTTTAGACCTATTGTACGTATTATAAGAAACAGTCAATGCGCCTAAAATCCGCCAGGCTTATAGCTTGCACCCTTCTTGTACCCGGCACGATCTCCGTTTGGCCGAGCTGAGGCGCACATATTTTTTTTGCCTGTTTCGTGTCTTACAGTTGACTCACATGCAGCCTTCGTCATACGGTGACAGTCAGTGGTCAGGCATGCCATCCTCGTACTATAACTGTAACTGCAGACTATACAGTACTATAACTGTCTCCTTGCGAGGCTAGAACTAAATCCGTGAGCTTTAAAACGACATACGAAAAAACACGGACAACCAGACACGAACGCAAGGCAATGCAAATGCGCGCAACGGGAACACGAGTGTGCCACCCATTGCCCCTTAGTGAAAATTTTGAAATAAATCAAATGTAGAATATCCGACTGTGTCCAAAAGCTTAGAATGTAGCTAAATAAATTAGCATTACGTAAACGTATATACGAAGAAACATTTAGGACGATATGGCAGATACTGCGTAATCGGAAAACTTCAGTTTCGGTTTCGGATGCGTCTCGGCGGGGTTGAAAAATTCATAACTTTTGAACCGATTAAGATAACAGCACAATTTTTTTTCTAAATATTCTTCAATAGACAGGGATGTTGAAAATGCGAAATTTAAAAAAGGGCCATTTTTTCAAAAAATGCGTTTTTGAAGGTGTCGACCTACCTTAAGTGCTATCTTCACCAGATATTTTTTTAGTAGTAATATTTTTGGTTTCCCCTGAAATTCTACAGGCTAGCGGAGTTCGCGGTCTCCGGAACCGTCACCGCCATTGATGTAAGAAAAAGCGATACATCGCCCACGAGGCTCGCACAAACTGTCAACAAATAGCTAACCAAAACATTCTGCGTACACAATGAGTGGTACGGTCGGCCATATCTCCCCCTTGAGGAACAACCTTGCTGGTTACACCTTCCGCACATCGCTGTCATACCGACGGCAAGCCCTCTCGTTTCTAGTTCGGCATATCATGGCCACCCCAGATATTCCTCGCTTTATCCCATTTTAAGTGGGGAAGAAAAGAAAACGCTCGTTTGGCGAGAGCTGGATTTGTCGAGTGCAGGTTTTAGACGACCAGTCTGGACACTGGGAGAAGCACAAGTTACAGCCCCCTCCCTACCAAGGGGGCTGGTACTCGGTGAAAGCCCCCCCCCAATCGCTTTAGCGACGCCACTGTAAGTACGATTTTCGGTTAGTTTTCCAGGAGACGCTACCCAGAATGGAACGAAGAGGGGGATTAAGAAACAATAACCAAGGGAAGCTCACGTGCTTACGGGTTGGTCGGGGTAAGAGGCAAACTACAAGTTGTTGTATTCTAAAGTTTCGTGTTTTATAGTGCTCTACACTTGTCCGCAACAAAACATGCCGTATTCACTCAGACATTATTGAATTACGATACATTTTCCGTTCTCCTTGGAAATCGTGTTTTCGTGACGTCTCCCATGAAGTCAGAGGGGCGGGTATTCAGAGTAACTTCCGGTGCGTCATTGAGCTCTGCAGCCCTGCTTGCCGTCAGTCCTCTCAGATGGCGCTACCACAGAGAGCCGCGGACCGTTGTCAGCCGTTGCTTTATTTTCCCCGTATTTGCTCCTCACTTGTTTTGTTACGGTAGAAAGTAATTGTTTTTGAAGCAGGTGGTATGCTCTACAAGACAGGGTTGCTTAGGACACCGCCGCTTACGTTTGTCGGCAAGGGTCGTGTAAGACAACCAACGCCGCGGACTGCTGTGCCGCTAACACCTGCGTAGTGCGCCCAGTACCAACAGCAGTTATCACTGGTACTTCTATGTTTGCATGACTTTTTC
>JABSTR010000481.1:0-45281 GCA_013339765.2 Haemaphysalis longicornis | reverse complement strand
CGGCGAGAAAGAAATGGAAATGAGGGTTGTGGAGGTGAAAAATTAAGAGGGATTCGTCCGAAGAAGAGATTATAATTGATGCACTGGAAATAGACATGATCTCTAAAGACACGTTGCCATCACCACCGAAGAGAGTAGTTCAGGAAGTGAAAGCTCTAGGACTGACATTGGCAGATGACCTGACGCAGTATCACAAGACAAGAGCCCCATTAACAACGTCGTTGCTCGTCGGAGCGGATTATTATTGGGCGATCGTTACGGGACGAACAAAACGGCTTCAAGACAAAGTAATGGCCGCGGAAACGATTTTAGGGTGAACGTTACATGGGCCAACACAATTTCGAGCCCAACCAATGAATTCGTCAACAGTGATGTTACTGAAGGTAACCACTACGAATGAAGACATAAACGAAGAAGTAAAAAGGTTTTATGCTATAATCAATAGGCATCAGCGACGACATAGCTCACACCAAGACAGAAGACAACGATGGAGAACATACGTACATCAAAGACACCATGGCTTTCCAGGACGGACGTTACGAAGTCATGCTTCCTTGGAAGGAACACGTCACGTTGGACGAGAACAAGCCAGGTCGCCGAAAAAAGACTTTTACAAGTAACCAAAAACTACTTAAGGACCCAAAAATCTTCAAGCATACGATAAGGCAATACGAGAGTATATCGAATCAGGTATAGCTGAGAAAGTGAGCTCGGAAGAAGACAAAAAAGGAAAAACTTCGTCTACTACATGCCACATCAGGCTGTGATTAAAGAGACAGAGCGACAACCAAGATTCGAATCGTGTTTGATGCATCCGCGAGTCGCACGGCAGGTCGGTCGTTGAATGACAACTTAGAGACTGGACCAAACCTTAACCCTGACATCGCATCCCTATTGATGAATTTCAGGCAACACAAAATAGTGATGGCTGCAGACGTGGAGAAAGTTTTTCTTCAAATAGCCATCCACGAAGACGATCGGGACGCACTTCGTTTCTTGTGGTGGAAGGAACTACCGAACAAAGACTCAGAGCTCCCGACAGTTGAGACCTGGAGGATGAAGAGAGTTACATTCGGCACGAAGCCCAGTAGTTTTCTGTTAGCTGCAACGATTCATCATCATCTAGATGCAGTAAGAGAAAAGTTCCCAAACACAGTGGGTGAACTAAAGATTGATTGATTGATTGTAGGGTTTAACGCGCCGACGCAACGCAGGCGATGAGGCGCGCCGTAGTGGAGGGCTCCGGATTAATTTTGACCACCTGGGGATCTTTATCGTGCGCCGAAATCTCGTACACACGGGCGTTTTTGATTTTCGCCTCCATCAGAAAAGCGGCCGCCGCGGCCGGGAATCGAACCCGCGACCTCGTGCTCAGCAGCGCAACGCCTTAGCCACTGAGCCACCGCGGCGGGTGGGTGAACTAAAGAAAGGAATTTACGTCCATGATGTGTTGCTAGTGGCTGAAGATATTTCAACAGCAGGAACCACGTACAACGAGGCACGAAGTATATTTGCTGCAGCCGGAATGAATTTAAGTGGACATCTAGCGATCCAACCCTACGAAGTGTCTTTGACAAGGAAGGGGAAGACCTAGACCGGCGACTGAGACAAGAAGGAAAAACTAAAGTGCTGGGGATGAAGTGGAATTTCATAGAGGACCAAATTACCTTTCCTAGCACGGCCTGGTGTTCGGAGATGGATGTCGCAGAGATAACAAAGCGTCAACTTTTACAAGCCACTGCCAGATTGTACGATCCCCTAGGACTATTGACACCCTTTTCCGTGCGAGCAAAGCTGCAATTACAGAATGTTTGGAAAGAGTCATTCACCTGGGATGATCCTTTACCCGATGGATATCGAACAGCTTGTATGGAGTGGATTTCAGAGCTGGAGGTGCTGGACGGGTTTTCGTTACCAAGATGCTCACACTCCTTTGGAAAAGCGGAAGAGTTATCGACTCTGCACGTATTTTCTGATGCAAGCCCAAGAGCATACGGAGCAGCGGAATATCTTGTGACCACATATACGGATGGAAGCAAGAACACCCAGCTTCTAATGAGTAAAGGAAGAGTTGCACCGCTTAAGGACGTAACACTCGCAAGAGTAGAGCTTCTGGCAGCCACGGTCGCAGCAAGGTTAGCCAAATACATCGTGGACAACTTTGTCGGAAAAATCAAAGACGTCAAGTTCTGGACAGACTCACAAATAGTGCTTTTCTGGGTCCAATCAAGCAAAATCAAGGACATTTTCGTTCAAAATCGAGTAAATGAAATCAAGAGGAAATCAAGTGCAAACCAATGGGGCTACGTAAAAAGTAAAAACCTGATGACGAGAGGGATAAAAATGAAACAACTGTTTGCGTCAGAAGCCTGGTGGAAAGGTCCAGTTTGGCTAATAGGATCTTGTGAGAGACCGGCATATGAACCACAGATAAACAACATGGAAGAAAAGGTGGTCGCGAACATGGAGCATTGTATGCTTACGTCGTGCGATAATCAAGAAAAAGTTATTGACGTGAGCAGGTTCGGATCTTATACTAAGGCACTAAAGATCGCCGCATGGGTGCTACGTTATGCTGAGAAGTTACGAAAGAATAAAACATCAGGTCCTATAACAGCAGAACTCAACAAAGCGGAATTATTTCTCATCAGGCAAGAGCAAAAAGAACTCATGCGTCCAGGCGAGACGGTCAGGAAAGGCGCGACAGAAAGGAAAGGCGCATCCCAATTACATGGCATCGGAATTTTCACGGACACTGAAGGTGTAATCAGAGTGAAAGGACGGCTGGAGCGAAGCGACATGAGTTTCGATGAGAAACACCCAATCGTACTGCCGAAAAACAGTAAGCTTTCTGAGCTTTTGGTACGACATGTGCATCATCAGACAATGCACGGCGGCGTCTGTGTAACGTTGACCAGATTACGAACAAAGTTTTGGGTAGTTCAAGGCCGACAGTTAGTTCGAATGATCATTAGGAGATGCATTACATGCAGGAGATTCAACGCTCGACCGATGACTCAGGAAATGGCGCCATTGCCAGCTGACAGAACCACCCAATCAAGTCCTTTTGAAGTTATAGGAGTCGATTTCACTGGACCACGTACGCTAGAGAGGAAAAAGGACACACTGAGCAAAAGATGTACATTGTCATTTTCACGTGTGCGGTAACGCGAGCGGTACATCTTGAGCTGATGAAGAGCACATCCTCTGAGTGCTTTATACACGCTTTTAGGAGATTCGTGGCCAGAAGGGGCATGTGCAAGACCATCTACAGCGATAATGCCAGATCATTCAAAAGGTCGGAAAAAGAAATCAATAAATACTGAGGATGGAGGACGATAAAGTGCGTCTATTCACAACGAATCTTCAGATCAAGTGGAAGTACATAGCCGAGTTAGCACCCTGGTGGGGCGGGTTTTATGAAAGACTGATAAGAAGTTTTAAGTCAGCCACCAGAAAGACCATTGGAAGACGGCTTATAACAGAAGAACAACTCCGGACAATCGTTGTGGAAGCTGAAGGGATACTCAACAACAGACCGCTCACATATGTATACGACGACCCAAACGAACCACTGCCAATTACCCCGGCCGACGTCATAGGCGGTAGACAGAGACTTCATCAAGACCCCACAGCCGCCGAAACATGCCTAGGAGCTTTTTGGAAGAACTCCCGGGAAAGAACAGCAGCGTGGTGGGAAAGATGGCAGCAGGAATACCTAGCAGAATTAAGAAGCGCAAGCTTGAAGTCGTCAACCAACACAACGATTAAGGAAGGGGACATAGTTTTACTAGGGGACAAGACACACCGAGCCCATTGGAAGCTGTGCAAAGTTGAGAAGATATTTCCAGGCAGAGACGGCCTAGTCAGGGCATGTTTGCTGAAGACACCTGACCGGCACTTAATTAGGAGACCGGTACAGCTTTTGTACTCCATGGAGGGATGCTACAATTGAATCTCGCGGGCGGGAAGATGTAGAAAACCAAGGAGAAGAAGCGAAGAAGACGAAGTGAAGAAGTCACCACATGCACGTTCCTGTTCTAGTCATCATCAGGCTTTTCTAGAATAAATATGTGTTCGTCGCAACGTCCCCACGGCCTCTGCGATTCCTTCGTCTCACAATCCACCAGGATCCCCTTTTCCACCACCCGGCTCCGCTCACCAACCGCAATGCGTCTCCCGCCGTCTCTGACCGTAGCATCACGCCACCGCTTCGCAAGGGCCGGTCGCCGTCGCCTCGCCGCCGGTCCGTGCCCCCGCCGCTGGGAAACTAGCTGGTGCGGCCGACAGGGGTGAGGTCGCGGAACGGTCGGTTTTACCAAATCCCCTGTCAGCAGTGATGGTAGAGAACAAGGTGTGTATTTGTGTCGACGGTGTGAACGCAACTGCTTTGGTGGATACTGGTGCTAGTGTGTCAGTGATGAGCTTGTCATTTAAAGATCGCCTCGGACACAAAGTTATGTTTGAGTGGGATGGAACTAGACATTTCCATGGGGTTGGTGGTGAGCCTTTGCGGGTAGTTGGAATTATCTCGGCAGACGTTGCGCTTGGCGGAGACACCTTCAGAACTGAGTTTACCGTATTAGAGTACGCAACGCACGATGTCATTCTGGGTATCGACTTTTTGAAAGAATGTGGGGCAAAGTTAGATTGCGGTGCTGGAGAGATTTCATTGCGAAGTGTATTGCCTGTCTGTATCGAGCAAGCCACCGAAACCGGCCGAGGAGTGCTCGCTGTTGCCGATGATACGCTATTGCCTCCTATGTCAGCTATGTTCGTTCCCGTGAAGTGCAACCATATGAGCAAGGGTAGCCCCTGTATGGCGTTAGTTGAGCCCGAACTGAACACAGCTATGAAGAAAAATGTGTTCGTACCTCGGGCTTTGGTTCATCAGGAGGGTGGCTTTACTCACGTGTGGACAGTGAACGCAAGCTCAGAACCCGTACTTCTCCTCAGGGCCTCACGCTCGCCACTTATGCCAATAATTTAGATACTTCACTGGACGCTATTTCTATGGCTGGCCCTGCGACTAATGTGGAACCGACTATACAGCCATGTCATCAAAATGGTTAACAAATCGTTGCCGTCTGAGCAACGACAACGCATTGCAAAAATTGCTGGCTCGTGCACGCTTCGGTGTTCGATTTTGCGCAGGGTAATACCTCCTGCGCCGCCAGAGTCTCGGACGCAACATCGAATTACACCGGCGATGCAGCCACCTATCCGGCAGAAACCTTACCGCGTGTCTCCTGCTGAGCGCAGCGCTATAAATGAGCAGACTGAGGAAATGCTCCGGAACGGTGTAATTCAGGAATCTACCAGCCCATGGGCCGCTCCTGTGATACTGTGTCAGAAAGAAGGACAACACGTGGCGATTTTGCGTTGCACCTACGTACCGTAGACTTAATAATGTGACGAAGAAGGACGTCTACCCCACTTCCGCGGATTGACGACGCCATCGATTGTCTGCAATCTGCCTCTACTTTTCGTCGGTTGATCTTCGATCGGGCTACTGGCAGATTTCCTATGCACCGGACGACAAGGAAAAGACAGCATTCGTCACACCAGATGCTTGTTCGAATTTAATGTTATAGCCGTTCGGCCTGTGCAACGGGCCTGCAACATTCGAAAGATTCATGGACTCTGTCCTGCGGGGCCTGAAGTGGGAAATCTGCATGTGTTATCTAGATGACGTCATAATTTCAGGCCGGACGTTCGACGAGCATAACCAGCGGCTTGATGTGTTCTCCAGCGCATCGCGCAGGCTGGCCTGGTCCTGAACTCGAAGAAGTGCCATTTCGGAGAGCGCCAGCGCTTGTGCTTGGCTTCCTTGTTGACCACGATGGAATCAGACCTGACCCACAAAATATTGCTGCGGTTCGTGATATTCAAAAACCCCGATCACTTAAGGACCTGCGGAGCTTCCTTGGACTGTGCTCCTACTTTCGTTCGGTTTATCAAAGACTTCGCCAGGTCCGCCTGTCCACTCGACAGCTCTTCTCCGTAAAGACACGCCCTTTGTGTGGACTCCCGAATGTGACTCGTCTTTCACGGAGTTGAAGCGTTTGTTGACATCCGGTCCTGTGTTGCGGCCACTTCCGACCCCTCGGCCCCCATTGAGATCCACTCAGACGCCAGCGCCATTGGTGTTGGGGCTGTGCTGGTCCAAACGCATGGAGGTGCATGCGCATAGTGCTGTCGCCTACGCAAGTCGTACCCTCTCGAAAGCAGAGCGCAACAACACTGTGACAGAACTACAATGCCTTGCGATGCTTTTCGCCATTCAAAAGTTCAGACCCTACATTTATGGACGTCATTTTACCATTGTAACAGACCATCACTCCCTGTGCTGGCTGTCGGACTACGCGACCTCTCGGGTCGACTCGCTCGCTGGTCTTTACGGCTTCAGGAATTCGATTTCGCTGTTGTCGACAAGAGCGGGTGCCGCCACACCGACGCTGACTGTTTGTCCCGCCTGCCTCAACAAGCGCAGCTATTTGAGGAAGAACACCATGCCGATTCCTTCCATCTCGACCACGCTCCCCGATGCACTCGTGTTTCAGAAAGAGCAACAAAAAGACAGCAGCTTGAAGCCATTTTTTGTCTCCGCACAGGCGTCTCAAGCGTCGACTTCACCGTTCGTCGTCCGAGATGGCTTGCTCTGGAGACGGGAATATTCGTCCGATGGTGCTCGTTTTCTGCTTGTCGTGCCTGAGAGCCTCCGGCCTGTCGTCCTGCATGCTATGCACGACGACATCACCTCAGGACATCTTGGCTTTGCCCGCACGCTTTACCGACTCCATCAACGTTTCTATTGGCCTCGCCTCCGAAAGACAACGAAGCAGTACGTCGCCGGATGTCAGGTGTGCCAGCGCTACAAGCATCCCACAGTTCCCCCTTCCGGGCCTTTGCATCCGGTGCGTCCACCAACGTCACCTTTTGAAAAAGTAGGAGTTGACTTGCTCGGCCCGTTTCCAAAGTCGGTAGCCGGGAATCGATGGATAATTGTCTGTGTCGATTACCTGACAAGATATGTGGAAACGACTGCTCTGCCATCCGCTACAGCCTCCGAAGTCGCACACTTTTTTCTGCACTTCATCATACTGCGCCATGGTGCCCCCCGTGTTGTTATAAGTGATGGCGGACGACAATTCACAGCGGATATCGTCGAAGAGCTCCTTCGTCTCTGTGGGTCACAGTACCGACACAGCACGCCATATCACCCACAAACCAATGGCCTTACTGAGCGAACAAATCGTACACTGACAAACATGTTGGCCATGTACGTATCCTCAGATCACAAAACCTGGGACCTTTTATCACATACGCTTACAATACCGCTAAGCACGAGGTCACGGGATACGCACCTTTCTTTCTTTTATACATGCGACTGCCCAGCAGCTTCCTCGACACTATCCTGCCCTTTTCCCACCATGAAGATGTTCCTATAGCGCAGACTCTGTCGTGCTGAAGAGGCGCGCCGCCTTGCCCGACTACGGACTTTGACGTCCCAGGCGAAGACTAAGGCGCGATATGACCGACGACACGCACCAGCTTCGTACTTTACCGGTGACCTTGTCTGGCTCTGGACGCCGCTACGCAAACGTGGTTTGTGTCAAAAGTTTTTATCAACCTATACCGGCCCGTTTATAGTTGTGCGAAAATTAAGCGACCTGAATTATGAAATCGCTAAAGTGATGTCACAAGATCCTCGATCCCGCAAAACTCAAGTTGTTCACGTCGCCCGCCTGAAGCCTTGCCAACCCCGACAACTTCAACTCGCTCAGTGAGCTTCGTCTCGCCCCGGGGAAGTGTTACAGCGCAGTTTCTACAGAGGACATTGTCTCCCGGGTTTCTAATGGAAAGGGATTGACCAAGCCCACTGTGGTTTGGTAGAAGAAGAGGTTGAGAGGAGCGACTGTGCCGCCCGCTTCCTGATCTGTTCGCTTGGCTCTTCCCGGACCACACCACTGTAAATAAACCCATTCCATCCATCAAGACCGTGTCAATATAGTTGTACTGGGGTGTTTTTGGAGATTTCTGTGGTGCAGTGGATTCGTAGGAATTCCGACTTTTCTGGAGCGCATTTTAGGCCGTTCTCTAAAGCAAGCTTAGATATCCAATTCACTGCATTTTGAAGATTTTGCGCCTTTTCTTGTAGGGAGCCTCGGTTTTTTCCATAGTGTAATGTCGTCTGCGTAGATCACGTGTCCGACATTTTGGAGTGCCTGTAGTTGTTTGGCGATTTTAATCATGGTGACGTTGAATAAGAGGGGGGATATGATAGATCCCTGTGGGGTACCGATGTTTCCCTGCTGGAACGGATCTGTTCGTAGTTCCCCCAGGCCGATCGTCGCTGTCCTGTTTTCAAGGAAGGCCGCGACGTAATTGTAGATTCTTTCGCCACAGCCTATTTTGGTCAGAGAATCTAGTATGGCTCGGTGGGTGACATTATCAAAAGCCCCCTTTAAATCGACGGCCAGTACCAGGTTTTCCCCAGGGACTTTTTTGTCCAGTACTTCTATTTTGAGCAAAACGAAGGCATCTTGCGTTGAGAGATGTCGTCTGAAGCCGATCATGCTGTTCGGGAAAATATCGTTGTCCTCCATGTAATTTGTGAGTCGGTTGGCCACAACTCGTTCGTACACCTTACCCAGGCACGAGGTTAAGGAGATGGGGCGTAAATTTTCGATTGTGGGGGGTTTGCCTGGCTTGGGGATGATGGTGATGTCGGAGTGTTTCCACTCTGATGGTACCTTGCCCTGCTGCCATAGTTCTTCGTTTATATATTGAGCGAGGGATCGGATATTACCGTCACTTAGGTTTCGAAGCATTTTATGCGTGATGTTGTCTCGGCCGGGCGCGCTGTTCCTGGTCATACTTGCCAGCGCATGAGAGATCTCCTCCTGCGTGATGTCCCGGTCTAGTGTGTCGTTTTTTACACCTCCATACGTCTTCTTTGGTTGTTCTGCTGTTCTTTCCAGGGCCCCGTATTTGTGCTGGTAGCCTTGCAAAAAGGCGGACAACACTGAGAATTCAGCGGTGGTAACACTGGTGGTGAACGCGACGACGCCATTAGAAAGGAAGCAGGTGTTAGCAACGCCGTTGCAGTTGCGCGTTTTCGCCCACGGCTTCACGAGTCTGTTGCCCCACGAGTCTTGCCCCATCGCCGTAGTCATATTTCTCTCCTAAAGTGGTGTTTTGCGCTACCTTTCGAAGATTAACGCTGGTCAAATCGCTTCCGCTTATCTACCCCGCTGCACAACGGCTCGTCTGGGGAAGTCGAGACGTGCCCTTCTTTTCTCCTATTTCTTCTGTGTTTGTTCCTTCCTCTGTGTTCCTCTCAAGGTCGACTGCCTCTGCTCGCTGCTGACGCACGCGTGCGACCTATCGCTCCCGCATTAGCACCGCATTCACCGACGGAAAAATTAAGCGCCGCAAGTACAGAGGAGGTGAATCGCAAACATGACCTGTAGCAGAGACATCCAAATCAGTTTCATTGTGCATGCTTTGGTCATTTTCGCGAATAGTTTTGAAAGTTTGAACATACGCAAATTGAGCGCTCAGCAGTGTTGCGACCGGGCGGGGGCACCCGATCCGATCTCCGTGGCCTCCGACATACGAGTGGTAGCGTGTATGATGCGAGCGACCAGCCGCTGTTGCAGCCGCGAAGAAGTCCAGAAGCCGTAGGCTAACGTAACTGTTTACTTCATAGCGAGAGGTGAGCCGAAGCCAAAGAACAATGCCCCGACGGGCGAGGTTACAATATAGGACTCGAGCAGAGCGACAACATCGATTCGCTGCTCTAACAGGAATGGTTTACAACGCTTGGGCAGCTCTATTTATACCCAAAAGCGATAACGGTCAAACGCAACAAGCGGGAACACGCAAAGAACGTCACAGACACACACAACACTCTTTCCAGAGTTCGTAAGCCGTTCATAGCCTCGGGCACGTTGAGTCCGAGAGAGGGGAGAGAGGAGGACTCCGTTGCGATCGACGGGGCCTCTGTGTCCTTGAAGAGCGTGGAGACGAGCCTCGCAGGCAGCCGCCAAAGTTTTGAAATGCGCGAGAGCAAAGCGTCTGACGCGGCTTGTCGCAACTTGTGCCGACATGGTGGCGCGTGTTTTCAAAGGCGCACGAGTGGCTTCGCTGCACAGCCGAGGAGTGATGCGGGACAGTACGGCGGCGCTGGCCGATTCGTAACAGCTTCTCCGCCGGGGGTCCGAGATCCCGATGGATAAGGGTCTTCAACCGTTGTCCGGAGGGATGCCGTCGAAGTGAAGTGCTCGGCAGACGCTCGACTCCAGGCCTGGGCTGTACGACACTGTGCTGGAGCTTCACCGGGCCGGTCACGGGACGAGTAGTGGCTCCCCAAGAACATCTCTGGCTTGGTCAGGCAAGCAACAGAACAACACAGGAAGACACAACCGCATCGCCGGCAAGTGGGAAGACAAATCCACACTGAAGCTCTACCAGGCTTTTAGTTGCGATAAAATACGCTAATAACTAACTACTCTAGTTATATTTTTGCCCAGCAGTACTTTAGACAAGTGACAAACCTGAAAGGTGACATTTCGCGTGATTGGAAATGTCCCACACACAAAAAAAAATGTAATCGTAAAGGGCGAAACCTGCGTCAGGAAAAACAATGAACTTGAGAAAGTCAGGCGTCTACAAGCCACTTCTCGCGCTGAGAGCTGCGATTCGAGCTCTCATCATTGCTCCGAGTTTTCCCCTTCTTGTATCGCACTTTAGGTGCGCCCGTTCTCTGAAAGAGACTGCTGCGACCGCGTGAAAAGACACCGGTCGTCTTGTTCGAAAAAGGTCGAGCGTGCGGAGGAGCGAGCGGGATTTTCCAGCGTTCAAACCAGAGGCGCTCACTCCTTCTTGGAGGCGGCGTTCCCTTGGCGCGATGCGAGCTCACGACTTTGCCCCTTCGCGTGCCCGCACTGAAACACGCGCCACAGGTACGCGCGGAAGTTTTCTCTCTCTGCTCGTTGCTCGCGTTCGCGTTCGGCAAGCAAACGCCGGAACGCGTTTACGTTCTCTCCTCTAGGCTGGTCGGTTCCCGACTTCGGCTCAGCCACAGGCGACACCGGAACCTCAACTAGCTCCGCCGATGCTGGCCTATCGTCGGGATCATCAGCATGGAGTGACAAGGGCACGACGTGCTCATTAGACACCTCGTAGCTTCCAACAGACCCTATCTCGTCATCCCTCGCGTTTTCAGCAACAGCCTCGGCACGCGAAGGCCGAAGTGTGTTGCCGTTCTCCTTTCTCACTGCCAGAACTACACTACATCCCGGCTGCCCTGTCTCAGACGGCTCAGCCGCCCGCGACACCTGAATCTCTACGAGCTCGGCTGGCCGTTGCTCGAGGTCAGTTACCTGAGCTGGTGGCAGGACGGAATCGGCTTGCTCAGTGGCGAGATCGTCACGACTCCCAACTGAACCGTGCAAACCGTTCGCTGCATCGGCTGCCGGCTTTCCCACCACATCGCTCGTTTCTGTGCTACCGTCGGAAGGAACAACCTCCGTTTCGGCGGACTCGTGTTGCCTTTCGGTAGCCTCATCGTTTACGCATTCTTCCGAAACGTCGCTATCTCGCGAAGTGTTCACGTTCAAGTCGGTAGCCGCGGGTAGCCGTTCCCAAGGCCTCCCGCGAATTTGAACCGTCCGAACACTCTGCCGAGATCTCCAAAACCAACGCAGACACATTATCGCACTCACTGGACATGCACTGCCCTCTGCCGACAGTCTGAGCTAATGCGCCGTCGTTATCTCTCTCAGCGACCTTGACGCGCTGCGGGGCAGCAACGGTCGCTTCCGACTCGCGCTCCCGAGCGTCTCCTACTGGCAGCGCTGGCACGGTGCTTTCCTCGACAACGAGGTCTTTTACGACCAACAACTGTAACTCTGGGTTTCTCAACTTCGCTTCTTCGGGCAAGGGTTGAATCTCGTGCTCTAGTGCCTTACTCTCCCGTTGGAGTCTCTCTCGCTCGAGCCTCCTCCTTTCCCGTCGGATTTGCTTGAGCTCGAGGTCGTACCTTCTTCGGACGACGTGGAGGGCCAGTGGACGCAGAAGATCTCAAAGGCACACCGTCGCAAAGCGCGGAAGCTTGCTGCCACGCGACCGATACACCAGCCTGCTGTCGGCACCTGCCTGTTTCGTCCCACTGACCGCTCTGCCTCCTTCCTTGCGGTATCGAGGGAGGCAGTCGCCCGTGAAATTGGCCGCTGTCGCCGGTGTCTCCCAAGTGAGAATGAACACTCGCTTAAACGTTGTTGCCGCCGATGCCGAGACTGCGGAGTGCCTCTCTTCTCTGCTGGCAACGGAGGAAATATGCGGTATACCCGTACGAGCCTATCGACCCGTCGAACGCGGCACAAGTCGTGGCCTGATCTTCGGCGTGGACCCGCAACTCACGTCGGACGAGATAATGGCCAACGTTAAATCCGATGTGCCGATAAGTGAAGCGTCCCGGCAGCGCAATGGTGCAGTGGTGATGCACTTTGCGGGACCGGTCCCACCCGCCTTCGTCGCTGTCTACAAGCTGCTGCTCCCCGAGAGAGCCTGCCGTCCCAGACCTGTCCAGTGCGGGCCGATGTGGGAGACTTGATCATGTGACGGCCGGCTGCAAGGGTACCGTGAGGTGTGCGCGTTGTGGGGGAGGACACAACTCACAACAGTGCACCGCAGGTGTTGCCCGCTGCTCCAACTGTAGTGGCCGCCACAGTGTGACGGACCCCCGTTTCCCACGCTGGCAGCACGAGCGCCGTGTGGCCACAGCCATGGCCAGGCGCTAAAGCCAGTGCCCCGTGCTGAGGTCGAGGCGTCGGTTCGATCAGCGCAGCCCAGCTACGCCGAGATGGTCAGGCGGTGCAGCACCCAGCAGCAGTCACGGCTTGGCCCACAGACGCCCCAGGGACGACTGCAGCCCCGGTCTGCAGCCCAGCGGAAGGCAGCCAGGCACGCCACTGCCCAGCAGCCCGCCCCGCCCGCAGCACCAGTCGTTGCGCTTGCAGCCCCCGGCCCAGAGCAGCTGATGCCCGTCCTCCTAGCCCTGACGCACAGCTTGGGGGCCGACTGCCTGCCGATGACCCTGCAAGGATGGCGGCCACAGACGCCTTGGCCCTCCTGAGCCCCCCCGCCCACCTACACCATGGCTAGCAGACCCAGTGGGAAAGGCCAGCGGCCACGCATCCTGCAGTGGAACTGCAACGGCCTAGGCCGTCGCAGCGCGGAGCTGACTGAGCACCTGTTGCGGGAGTCCTTCGACGTGCTGGCACTGCAGGAAGTGTACATCTATAGCGACACGCCGCGCCTGCCGGGCTACGTGTGCCATCTCAGCGCCACGAGCTGCCGCCTGAGGTCTTGCAGCAGCACACCGTGCCGCGACGCCAGCCACCCACCGGGAAAGTCGCGGGCAGCGGTCTATGTGCGCGCCACCCTCAACAGTGCTCCTGTTGACCTGGCCCCAGTTGCTGACGGCCCAATGGAGTGTGCCGCCGTGACAGTACGCATGGGGACAACGGACACTACCGTGGCCAGCGTCTACATCCGGCCGCAGAAACCATGGGACGCCGTGGCGCTGTGCCGGCTGCGCGCAACGGCTGGGCTCGGACGCTGTACTGTGCGGCGACTTCAATGCACATCACCCTGCCTGGGGGAGTCATCGAGCCACCCGAAGGGGACGAGAGCTGTTAGACGCCATCACCACCTGTGGACTGCACGTGGCCAACACCGGCAGCCCTACTTTCGTCCGCCCTTGTCGTCGCAGTGGCACGGTCCAGCAGTCATGCATCGACCTAACCCTGGTGACGCAGCGGTGCGCCTATTCCTGGGAGACCGCCGCCAGCACGTGGGGTTCTGACCACTACCCCATACTGGTCACCCCCGGGAACCACCGCAAGCGAGCCGACACAAGGGCTTACGCAGTCACTAGCTGGGTCGACTTCCGCAAGGAAATGACCAAATGCACCGAGGATCCTGAAGTCGACTTCCTCGCAGCAGTCGTGCGGAGCGCCGACAAGGCAACGGTACGGGGAGAGGTACCTCTCTGCACGCCACTCCCGGACATGCAGCTGCTACGGCTTCGGGCCCGCCGCAACCAGCTACAGAGGAAGGCTTTGCGAAGCAAGCGCCCAGAGGATTGGACGGAGTACCGGCGGGCGGACGCCCAATGCCGCCGACGGGCACGGCAGCGTCGCAGGCAGGGCTGGGAGTCGCTGTGTTCGTCCATGGACTCTCGTAAGGACCCGGGCAGAGCCTGGCGTATCTTTAAGGCTCTGCTGGGGCCTACCACCACCAGCCGGCGTCCCCTGCATGCGGTCGCCATATCCCTGGGCATCACAGAAGGGGCCCTGGCGGAGCTGTTCGCCGACCAGTTTGCCAAGGCCGCTCAAACCCCGCCTCCAGTTCCTGCGGCCTCACCCTGACGCGGAGCCAGCCGCCCCACACGACCAGAAAGTGGTGTCCCTCTGCTCCACGGACATCACGCTCCGTGAGCTGCAGGCCGCCCTGAATCGATGCCCCAAGCGGCGGAGCGCTCCTGGTATGGACGGGGTTACGTACCAGATGCTGCGGAACCTGGACGTGACTCAGTTAGAGCCGCTTCTGCGACTGTTCAATCGGGTCTGGCGGACTGGTGTCCTCCCTCCACCCTGGCTCGTGGGGCTCATCTCGCCAATTCTCAAGGTCGGCAAGCCCCCGACGGAGCCAGAGTCCTACCGTCCCGTGTCCCTGACGTCGGCTGCTGGGAAGGTCATGGAGAGTGCAGCCCTGGCCCGTCTCGAGTGGATTGCCGACCACAGCGGCGTCTTCCGGGAGCAGCAAAGCGGCTTCAGGCGGCACCGCTGCACGGCTGACTCCCTGGGGACGTCATCTCCATGCTGGAACAGGCCCGCCATGACAAGGAGGTGGCCTTCCTGCTCCTGCTGGACATGCGGTCGGCATTCGACACGGTTGCCCACGGGGCCATCCTGGAGGCCCTGGACGGCATGGGCGTTGTGGGGCGCCTAGGAGGCTACATCCGGGCGTTCCTGCGTGACCGGACCCTGCGGGTGAAGGTAGGCCGGGCGACCAGCAGTCCTCGAGACGTCCGCTCCGGGGTGCCCCAGGGAAGCGTGCTGAGCCCGTTTCTTTTCAACTTGGTGCTGGCTCCTCTCCCCGACTGCATCCCTCCAGGCTTGCGACACCCAGTAGAGGTGGCGGTGTATGCTGACGACGTGGCACTCTGGACCCATGGCCCCACCAAAGACTGCCACATAGTCAAGGCGTGCCTCCAGGAGGCTCTGGGCGCAGTTGCAGTCTTCCTCGAGAGCCGTGGCCTGCAGCTCTCGGAGGCCAAAACGCAGGCCCTTATGCTGCACCCGGGAGGATGGAGGGCTCGACAGGGCAACACCGCCCATCACACTCAACGGGCGACCTCTTCCCTGGCGGCTGACCGTGAAGTACCTGGGGCTGCTCATTGACTGCCGGCTCACATGGCTGCCAGCTGTCAAGGCCCTCCGGGCACGCAGCGCACAGGTGCTCCAAGGGGTGCGGCAGCTTCTGTCACGAGGCAATGGCTGCTCACACCAAGTGGCGCAGCGCGTGTTCCACGGCATGGCCTCCGCAGCTGTGCTGTACGCGCTTCCACTCGCCTACCTGGGACCACGACGCTGGCAGGAGCTGGAGATCGACCAACGCCGCGCCATCCGCCTCTGCCTGGGCCTCCCCTCCACGTCGCCGGTTGCGGAACTTACACCGAGGCGGGCACCTGGCCCATCGAGATGCGGGCCTTGCAGACGGGGCTGCGGCACATCCAGCGTCTGCTGGCCGTACGTGACGGGGCTCCGCTCCTGCAGAGGTTCCGTAGCCGGCCCAACTCGCACATGGGAGCGCTGCTCACTATCTTCGAGGAGGGCATCGAGGTTCCGAACCGACCCTGTCTGGAGCCGCCACAACCAGACACCGGGGAGGCCCTGCAGATCACCACGACCCTCCGTGGGGTCTGCAACAAGCGGACCACACCACCCCAGGCCATCCGCCAAGAGGCGGCCGTCCTGCTGCAGGACGAGCTGAGCAGCTACCTGCATCTCTTCACGGACGGCTCCGTCAAGCACAGCACGTGCGAGGGGGCGGCTGCGTGCGTGGTGCCTGAGCTGGGAGCCAGCCGGAGCTGCCGCCTGCCCTTCCCCACTTCCTCCACACGGGCGGAGCTGGCAGCGCTGCACCTGGCCGCCGACCTCCTCCTCGAAAGGGGGCCTCATAACCACCCCGGGGCGGTCATCCTCACGGACTCCAGGACTGCCCTGCTGCGGCTGCACGCGGCCGATCAACCCACCAACAGCAGCGGCTACCCGGAGCGCTCCCTTGCAATCAAGCTGCGCACTGTGGCCTCCCGAGGCTGCGACCTGCGGCTCCACTGGCTGCCGGGCCACAGTGGCATCCGGGGCAACGAAGACGCCGACGCCCGCGCCAGGGAGGCCCACCAGGAGGGCACCCCAGTCTCCGAAGACGTCACCGCGTTCGACGAGGCCCGCACTGCCCTGGCCCGCATGGTGCAGACGATGCACCCCGACCCTCGGGTCGTGAGCGGCCTGGCGCCCAGACCGTTGCCCGCACGCATCAGCAGGGACGCCCGCTGCCTGCTTCTCCGCATGCGGCTGAACTGCTGCAATGTGGCGGAGCGTCTGCACCGACACGGCCGCAAGGACTCCCCTACATGTGCGGACTGTTCCGAACTGGAGACGCTCGAGCACCTACTCTGCTTCTGCCCCCACCACGCGGGCCCGAGAGCAGAGCTCCACCGAGCGCTCCAGCGTCGAGGCCTTCCCAGCGCCGACATGGAGGACCTTCTGTTCCCGAAGGGACCTGCGGCAACCCAACGGGAAGTGTTCACTTATCTGCTTCACTTCCTGGAGACGACCGGCCTCACGCAGCGGCTGTAGCCCGGAGTGCAGTGATTGACTGGTGTGCCCGGACTGACAGCGTTCTAGGACTGACAGCTCTCTTTATACCTTTCTCTCCCTCTCTCTCTCTTTCTACTTTATCCTATCACTCCCCCTCTACTTCCCTTCCCCTGCACTGGGTTGTATGCAGGTGAGCTCCCTGCCGAGCTCAAAATATCCCCAGTGAATTTCCTTTCATTTTCCCGTCGCAAACCACAACCACCACCACCGAGGTCGTACCCTCGCATCTTTTCCTCGTGCTCCTGCTCTCGTTTTCTTTCCTCGAGTTCCTCGTCTGCCGCCAGACGTTTAGCCTCTGCCTCTGCCTCGGCGGCCTGACGTTTCGCGGTCTCCCTGCCATTGATCAGCTCAATGCATTCCGACAGCTCCTCATCGTCAGCCCCGACAGCGAGTATAGCCTGTATCAGCTCTGGCTTTCTCAGCGCGTCCGTAACATCCAAGCGCAACTCTTTTGCAAGCTCCAACAACTGCGGTTTTTTCAACGCTTTCAAATTCATGGCCGGTCTAGAGTACTGCTTTCCCACTGCTCCAAAAATGTTTTGCGCGAATAACCCACGCGACAAAAACACACGCCCTACCAGCTATCCTCAGAAGCCTGGTAAAACTCAGTGAAGAAAAGTCCCGCACTCACCCTTGACCGCCGTGAATTCTGCGAAGTCCGAAGCCGCCTTGACGTCCGTGGTGTTGGGTCTCGCACCGCTGGCTTCAGGTGTTACGAAGTTGCCATCCGACCGCTGCCAACCAGTTGTTGCGACCGTGAAGGCCGACTGCAGCCGGGAAGACGTCCAGAGCTGATAGGCTAACGTAAACGTTTTACTTCATAGCGAAAAGTGAGCCGAAGCCAAAGAACAATGCCCCGACGGGCGAGGTTACAATACAGGACTCGAGCAGAGCGACAACATCGATTCGCTGCTCTAACAGGAATGGTTTACAACGCTTGGGCAGCTCTATTTATACCCAAAATCGATAACGGTCAAACGCAACAAGCGGGAACACGCAAAGAACGTCACAGACACACACAACACTCTTTCCAGAGTTCGTAAGCCGTTCATAGCCTCGGGAACGTTGAGTCCGATGTTATGGAACGAGACGCGGACGCGAGGCCATGACTGAGCCGGACCGAGGTTTATTCGCTTCCTTCTCCTGTTGCCGATAGTAATGATAGTAGGCGGTTAGCCGCCTTGGTCCTCTTCCTCTTCCTTCATAATTCCGCAACATACTCCCACCCCCGACGGTGACGCTAGTGGTGGGGAAATGCAGAACAGGTTAGTCTAGGTTTCGCCGTAGATGCATGAGTACTCCGATGGCAATTCCTTTGTACACGAGAGGTGGCAGATACATCCTTCTTTATCCTCCATCTATGCTTCGCGATACGATGCCTTCTTCTTGCTACCTTCTTGGCTACGACGGGGCACGCTGTTTTGCTCGAACCGGAGTGCCTAACGAACATGGATAAATCGTATTCTGGATGCAGCCTCAATCTTCTGGTCAGCGGTCCCTTTTCCCTTTTCTGTTCGCTTTCGATGTTCCTTTTGCGCACTGTCTGAGTATTTCCCACTTTCGTATGCGTCATTGCCATTAACCTGGTTTTCCTTTCTTCTAGTGGTAGAACGGAGGCTTCAATTTCACGTGCTTGAATTCGCTTGTTCCGGGGTCTGCTAGTAAGCCACTCGTTCCGTGACGGCAGTGCACGAATGAATCTCTTCCTGTCGTGACACGAAGAACCACTTCCATCCATTGACTTAATCTTCCTGTTGTCTATGTGCGATGGCTTCCTGTGCTTGCCCACGGGCGCATCCGAGTCCGAGATGGTATTTTCATCGCTTCGGCGGAATGTACAGCCCCGGCTGCTCGGTCGAACTCGGTTTTGCTGGTACATCCCGCGGCCTGGTTTACCGACGATGTTGGAAATGTAGGGTCGCTGTGGTGGTCCATCCTCTCTTCCGCAGACGACGACGAACCCACGGTTTCGAAGGCAGCCCTTGTTGCGAAGGGAAGGACTGCGCTGGCCGCGTCCTTTTTCTGGGAGGTGCCTCCTCTTAGAGGCCCCTGCTTCTTTTGAGGTGGCGACAAAGTCTCCGTCACGGTTCCCGCCTTTCTCAAAGTTTGCTCAGAGATTCGCTCCTTTAGCGAAACCTTAGCGCGACTGACCGTGTATGAGTACTCGTCGGCCTCTTCTAAGTCCTTTACGAAGGTGTCAAAGTCGAGAAGGTTCTGAATCAGCCCGTCAAGCTTCCGAAGTTGATCCTGTTTGTCTTCTACCTCACGGCACAAATCAATAAGCATACTGATATTCGGTGCTGACGATTGCAAGGCACGCACAGTTGTACTGGCTAATTCAGTTATGTCCGCCCGGAGGATGACCCGCGAAATTCGAAGTCTTTCTACGACCTGCCAGTCATCAGAACCAGGGAGCGCAGCGAAGCAAGGGTCGGGATTGTCCGATGGGTGGGGCTCATCTCCGGGTTCTAGGCGGGGGGTCTGCGTCCAGCACGCAGCCATGGCAGGCAACGTTCAAGGGTGAGGCCTCCGAAATGAGAAAATACGACGAACCTGAGGCCACGCACTACCTTGAAGGCGCTGCGCCGTGAAGTCCGCTGGTCCGTCGTTCCCGGGTTTCACGGCACCAGAAATGTTATGGAACGAGACGCGGACGCGAGGCCATGGCTGAGCCGGACCGAGGTTTATTCGCTTCCTTCTCCTGTTGCCGATAGTAATGATAGTAGGCGGTTAGCCGCCTTGGTCCTCTTCCTCTTCCTTCATAATTCCGCAACATCCGAGAGAGGGGAGAGAGGAGGACTCCGTTGCGATCGACGGGGCCTCTGTGTCCTTGAAGAGCGTGGAGACGAGCCTCGCAGGCAGCCGCCAAAGTTTTGAAATGCGCGAGAGCAAAGCCTCTGACGCGGCTTGTCGCAACTTGTTGCCGACATGGTGGCGCGTGTTTTCAAAGGCGCACGAGTGGCTTCGCTGCACAGCCGAGGAGTGATGCGGGACAGTACGGCGGCGCTGGCCGATTCGTAACAGCAGAGACGGACCCTTAATGGCCCGTTCATAGCGGCCAGCCGCCGCTACCACGGGGCAAGGGCGCATCGATTAAACACAATTAAAACTCGACAACCAAACAAGGAGGCAGAGCTAAGGCTATTCCTTATTAGCAACAAATCCTACCTTTGCTTGCTGCTGTTTGTCAACACTGACGATGGCGTAACGTAGGACTCCACGCTTACGTATGATCGCTCGTACTCGTAGGATCTTTCAGTGGTCGACCTCGGAAGAATAAAAATCCTGAATATGCCGCTCTTCTATCGAAGGAAGGGCGGCAAAGTTATTTTCCCATCCTGCAGTGGGAAACACCACTTCGCGGGACGCGTATGCAATTACGTGGACGGTAGCTACTCCATAGAAACTCTGTGCTCGCAGCCTTTTCGCTTCCTTTCTAATGGCGGTGCAGCGGGTGCACAGTGTTGCCAGAGTGGCTTGCTGCTTTTCCGCCAACGATTTGGCCATTTTGCAAAGGGTCAATAGGCCAATGTCCGTGCCGGGGTAACTTCGTGCGGCTCTTGTTAGGTAGTGCGTCGTAGCGCGTTTCGTGGACATGGGGTCCATCATTCCACGTATGCGTTTCCAGGTCTTGGATGTACTGAGGGTGCCCCGTAAGCGCTCACAGAATGAATTCCAATTTTGCCTAGACAGATCACGGGCATGATTGTAGGCGCGTTTGGTGAGTTGCTTTATGCGTGCTTTTAATCTCTTGTTGTGCCTTTGCTTTTTCCACCGCTTGACTAATTTGCTGCGCTGTGCCTAGATTTTTTCCAAGTATATGTCGACATCCGGTGTTGCTTCCGTCCTGGTGATGTACTTGGTGCAGGACTCGTGAGGCTGTTTTATTCCTTTAGTCCACTCTTCTAGGTTTTGAATGGGTTCGTTGTTTGGTTCGTTGGCTCCCTTTTGTCGGAATTCTGTCCAGTCGGTGAGTCGCGCCTGCCCCAGGGGTTTACTGAGCGAAGATGCTTGTACTGTAACCCGTATGATGCAGTGGTCGCTGCTTAATGTTTCCATGGTGTTTTGCCAGAAGATGCTCCGGTCAGATTCCCATGCGAGGGCTAGGTCGGGGCAAGTGCCGCGTTGCCCCCTTTGGCCATAGCGCGTGTGGTACACAGGGTTATTAATGAATTTGAGCCCGAAATATTCCGTTGGTGCGATGAGCTTGTTTCCTTTCTTTGAGTCGAAATTATATGCCCAGTGGGTATGTGGGGCTTTAAAGTCCCCCACTATCACCAGCTTATTCTTCCCAGCTGCATGAGTGGCCTCCCAGAAGAGGTCTTCGAATTCCTCCTGGGTATTGTGTGGGGAGCTGTAGACGTTAAGAAGGAATATACTTGGCTCCGAACGGCGATAGGGGAGTAATTCCGCCAGAAGCGCCGTTGGGTGCTCTGTGTCCAGTCGGCGTGCGATGGTTACTATGTCGTTTCTGGTATATGTCGCTACTTGTGTGGTACTGGAGGCCCGTTGGTAGCCATGTAGATTGACTGCGTGACCAGCTTCCTGCAGGCATATTGCAATGGGTTTGGACGACAGCGTGGCAATGTGTTGTTCTAGGATGTGTTTCTTCGTACTGAGGCTCCGACAGTTCCATTGCCAGATGTCGTAGCCGGTCGGGTTTGCGCGCTTCTTACTCCTCCGTCTGGTCAGCGTCGGAAGTGTCGGTGTCAGTTAGGTGGGAGTCTTCTTCTAGGGCCATGGATTTCTCGTGTTGCTGATCCAGTGTTTGCTGCTTTCGTTTCCCCGAGGTCAGTCTTTTAAGGGGTCGAATGGCTAAGTTATTCTGTATATACGCCATCGTCGTCAGGAGCGTTTTTTGCATTTGGAGCAAGTACTCCCGTAGTCCACTGGGGTCTTGCAGTGCCGATTGAGTTATAACGGGGAGTGCCAGCACCTGTTCCTGTCGGCGTTCTTTGGCCTGTGCAGACACAAGTTGGTGTTTCAGTCGCGTTATTTCTAGGTTTTGTTGCGCCACCTGTTCGCGAAGTTATTGAATTATTCGAGCTTGATGTGCTTGGACTTGGTCGATTTTGCTGTTTGTTACTTGAAGTGTTGTGGCAACAGCTGCCCATGTTTGTTCCTGTGTTGACTTTGCCTTTTGTTTGTTGTTCGTCCTGTCGGGTTGTTGGTCAGAAGAGGGCTTCTCTGGTCTTTTTTGTCTTCCTTTGCCTTGGTTTTCGGCAATTTTGGCCTCATCTTTTCGAGGTTAGCGTGATTGGCTTCTCTTGCGTTGTTGACCGGTTCCTGCAGCCTCCTCTGGGGTTGGCCAATCACTGCTGAACCAGCGTGGTCTGAGTTGTTTTCTGCTTTGATTGCCCGGTGGTATCCGGGCCTTCCGTAGTTTTTGACGGCATTCTTTTGCTCCGGTGACGCACGTGGCTTTCCTTGCAAAGAGCGCATTTTGGTGTGCAGGGGTGATTTTCGATTGGGTTCGCTATTCCGCACGTTCGACATTTACGTGTATTTGGCGTTGGGCAGACGTCGGCTCTGTGCCCTGCCGTCATGCAGATCTGGCAGTATTGTCGAGTCGATCGGTAGAGGTAGCAGGGCATCTCTCCTCCGTAAAAGTAAACAGCCCGTGGTACTGTTCTTCCTTCGAAGGTATACGCAGAGCTGTTTTTGTTTGGCCCAACATTCGGGAGTGAATAAGCTTAGTATCGATCGTGTGGATTCGGAAGCCTTGCATTAGCTCTTCCGAGAAAGTATTTGGCGGGGATCCATGCACCACGCCTCTCACTTCGTTTTCCGAGAAGGCCGCATATGCAGTGACTTCATACTCCGCCTCTCTAAGCGTTATGCTTCGTATTTTTCGTAGCTCGTTGGCCGCCTCCATGTTGGAGGTACTGAGTATAAGGATATTCGATCCTAGGCGTGGTCTGATAATTAGGTCATGCAGGCTTTGCGTCTTATTTCCACATGCCCTTGCTATGGCTTGGATAATTTCTACCGTTGAGTGGTCTTTTATTGACAGTCCTTGCTAGGGCCTGATAATTATTTTTACATCTTCCTTTGGCAGTGGGGGCAGCCTCGTGCGTGGTCTGCTCTGCCACTCGGTAGGTTTAATGGGCAATGTACCGAGGGTACTTGCCTTCGTGGCGTTTCCGATGGTAGCGTTGGTTACGGTGCGGAGACGGGTTTCTTTGAGCAGTCTCTGTTTGGTACGACGGCTCGGCGGTGCAAAGTACCATCTGCCGAGCCTGCGGGGAAGCTCAAGAGAGTGCGGAGCACGTGACTACCCAGTGTGCCGTGATGTCGCCAACCCACCCAGAGGGCACCACTCTACCGCAAGCGTTGGGACTCGAGATCTGCGACAGCGCCACCAGATTCAAGCTGGTGACGACGTCGACGTCGAAGGAGAGACGCGCCAGTGGTGGTGGCGGACCCGGCAACCAGGGCCCAGAGACAAAGGTGCTGCACACGGTGACACTGACTCATAGGGAACCCCGTGATTCGTGCAGACAGTGCCTGCCCTATGCCATGCCTTTACCTTTCCCTCTGATAATCTCCTTCCTGTATATATAGTTTGAAGCGACGGCTAGGGTGCCCACTCGATACAAAAGGGATGGCCACATCATCATCATCATCATCAAGTTATCCGCGCGAGGCGTGCGCACAATTTTAAAAGCTCAGAGCATCTCTTGTCGGCGGCCCTCTCCTTCCTGCGTGCGTCCGTTGTTGTCCGCAGCCACTCTCCCGCTCTCTTCTCCGATAGCGAACGCTCTCTCGCGATGGGCATTGGATTGGATTCGATTGGCTTGGCTTGACTGGGATTGGATTGGATTTGGATTGGATTAAAGTGGATTGTGTTGCGTCATAGCCGCGGCAGACGCACTGGCGCCGGCGCGTGCCCAGGTGAGAGCGTGTGCGGCCCAGCGCGCTCTCACTCCGCCGGTGGGCGGCGCTGCGCGCGGTGCTGCGCATGTGCAGTACTCTCTCTCTCCGCGGTCTCCTCTCCTTCGGGCGCGTGCGCATATAACCGGTGTGCCGCTCTCTGGCGGCCTTTCGGTCGAACGGTTGCTCTCCGCTGCGCTTGAACCCCCCTCGGCGTCCCATCACACCAGGGTTCCCGCGAGGGGAGGTGGGCGTAATTTTTTTCTTGATATTTTTTCTCGTAACGCTGAACGGCGGAACTAAAAGCTCAAACGGCTCTGCTGTTAATAGTGAAGCTGTACCATTAGCCCTGCTGTGTTTAGCATATAGCACGGCATGTAAGCGCGCGTTACCATGAAATGTTATTCCCTGTTTTTATTAGTACTTATCAAGAGGAAATATACAGTTAAATCCGGATTTAACGAAGCCATCGCGAACCACAAATTATTTCGTTAAATCGAGAACTTCGTAAAATCGGGACGTCTATTTACTAGGAGTTGATTCCATAAATTCGATGTCTATAGGAGGAGGCGCACCCCAGCAGCTACCATGACATACCGTAATAGCGGCGGCCGCGATACTTGAATTAGGTACATAATAATTGCAATCAAACGCTAGATCTTCTGGGGGAAGTGAATTAATTTACTTGGAAAAAAGCCTGTGATTTTCGCCAGCGTGCGCTTTATTAGCATTGGGCGCACAGACTTTTCGCAGCACGCAGGCGCGTTCAACGCGTCCTCAGTTCCTACGTGATCCCCACTAAAGCGCCTGAGCAAGATCTCTGGCCTTGAGCAGGCACAGAAGCTTCAGCAATGTCTGGGTCGTCACCATCCTCTGAGACCTCTTGTGTGTCGCAAACTCGAGTTTTTCGTCGTTGAAAACCTATCGTCGTGCAGGCTTTTGCGTCTGCATCCGCGCTCAGATAGTCATGGAAGCTCAGATCTGCTGCCACCTCATTAAGCCAGGAACTGAGCGAGATTTCTTTTTTTGCTCCTATTGAGGGCTTGTGGAACACCACATACTTCGGTAAATCGGGAATAGCGTTGAATCTATTTCGTTAGTTCGAGTTCATAGAAGCATTGAGCCCTATAGGCACCTGCGGGGAAACCCGAATTGGTTCGTTAGATCGGGGCATTTGTAAAATCGGGTTTCGTTAGATCTAATTTTGAATATATAAGCCAGGGGTCTCAAACACGCGGCCCACGGGCCGCATGCGGCCCGCGTACTTTCGGTTGCGGCCCGCCCTGCACATAAGTGTCTTCGTTAATTTACTGCAATTTATTTTGTTACCCACCCAATGCGGTCACCATGTGTTGAAGCATCACCGTGCAACAAATATTTCATATTTCAGAATCGGCGTCCACCCTGCATTTGGTATCAATGTTTCTCCAATGCTGACGCCAAATTCCATGCAGAAGTGACCCATAATACTTACAAGATGTGGGATAGGACCTGTTTCTTTCTTGCCAGCGTTAGATGAGATTTAGTTACAACCCCCTCCCCTCCGCCCCCTTTCATCTCCGTTTCAACACCTTCGCTGTCCCGGTTCCTGCGGGACTATATTTCGTGACTGCGGCCCGCCCACTGATGTGAATTTGAGACCCCTAATTCGCCTTTTCATTTGCAAGCAACTCTGAATTTTTAAAAAGAGTTATGTAAAGGCTCCAGAATAATGCATTTATTGGCAAGAAGTAATTAAAGTGTTTCGTATTTACATCCGCAGAATAATACATTGAGTTTGCTTCAACACCTCAGCTAATAAACTGGTCACTATTAACTGCTGCAATACAAGAAAAAATCTGCTATTTTTTTTTCCTGAATCGCCAGACTCTGCGATTCGTAGAGACTCGCAGTTCAACACCAGCTGCTGTCAATTCGTGAAAACTTCGTCATCCTCGTGCGTCAGGCGGTATGTGGCGAGTCGAGAACACATGTAACAGTTCATAGACATTTAAAAGCGTCCGCACACAACATAAATCTCGGAGAGTCAGAATCGCGGACAACATAACCAGAGGTGCCTGCAATCACTACGGCTCATCACATTGAGGCCCGCATCTAAGATGCTCTACCTGGAGCAGCAGTAAGTAAAGCTGAAGTCGCATTTAGCCGTTCACAATCTTGCTTAGCCTCTGAATGCCTTTGAAAACAGAAAGACAACGCGAAAAGATCGCAAAGGTTGTCCAGACGCGTGGTTTCGCTGCGCCAGGGCAGCTGCGAAACGCAGCGGTAGCGCCACCTGGCGGTGTCGACGCTAACCAGAGTGGCTTGGCGCCGCCACTCTGGATTCTAGTTCACTCTAGTTGTAGTTACGAACAAGTTAATATTTAAGGGGAAACTCGTTAGAGACTCTGATTTTGTTCATTTTACCATTATTGGAAATAATAAGTTGCTTGAAGAGTTTGGAAAGTTTTTTGAGCGTGCCTATTAAAACGTTGCCTTCGTGGTGAACCGGTGCACCGACCGCCAACTAGTTTAACAAGAAGAAAGAAAACGTTGCGTTAAACAGTCATGCACGATGACGAGATAAAACGCCTACAAGCGCCCGTATCTGTCGTATCCCCGTGGTCGTATCTTGTCTTCGTCGAAGTACGTTTTGTTTCTTCTCTTCGTCGGCTACAAATTTCGCGGCGGCATATTACCCGCTCAGTCATGCGTCCTTCGACTGCGGCATGGGCAACGTCAGGTGCAATCACCCACTGCCTGCTGTTTCACCGAACACGGCTACCACAGAACAGGGAGGATTTCGGCTTCCTTGTAGCTCGTAAACGTGTTATTGCATAGTGAAGAAAGCAAATCCCAAAAACCGCTTAAGAAGGCCCAAGCCAAAAAGGGGGCCTTCCCATGAACCCCCGCTACGACATGGCTTACAAGGTGCAGTTTCCTCTCTAGTGTACTTAATAATAATAATACTTTATTTGTACTCATGGTGGGTGGAACCAGGCGTACAAGGCCGCAAAAGGCAGAATTGCCCATACCAGTCAGGCTTGCGTACCCAACCTGGGACTTACTAAGAAACTCTATGCTTGCACCACTTCACGGCCGGCGCCAACGCCATGCTGTCGAAAGCTGCCGCCCCGCGCACAGTGCGGGGTGCGGGTGGTATCCGCGGCTGCATCCGACGTTGGCTGCGACGGCGCGCCTGACACCTTTCTGCACGCGTTTTCACATGCAGAAAACACTTCATGGGGTTCACGCATCCATGAAGGGAAAATACAACCTGCGTCAGTTTGGAAAACTAGCCTTATGTAACTAAAGACGATCTTAACCGAAAAAAAGACGCAAGTACAGAAAAAGTTTCAAATTCGGCGCTACAGTGACGCACTAAATGCCAGCACTTAAACATATAGTCAAGTTATATGACTAAACCTACGTTACATGACTAAACAGAGATAAGATAAGATAATCTTTATTTCCTCCAGAAGAAGCTGGAAGGTCGTCCGGGCTAAAAGCTGCTGAAGGCAGCTTGATGGCGGTCCGGAAACCCTGAAACTAGGCAGGGATCAAGAAAAGAAAAAAAAATAACCACTCATAACGAAAGCAAATGAAAGAGCTATAGTGCTTTGAACTTTGAAGTTTATTAATAACTGAAATAACTGTGCACCCAGTCACGTTTCTTCCCAATGGCTTTGATCAGTGGCAGCCCATCGCACGAACAAAGTGACAACTTCGCCAGACAGTGGCCTGAGAGTCGCCACTGCTTTGTCTGTTTTCTCCAACATCCAGATTATATGTTTGAAGTTCGTATCACTGTTATCGAGACAAAGCAGCCCTTTTAAAGTGAACCAAAATTGTATTTTGTCCCCACGGCCCTAGTAAGTGAACGCCCACAGAGCATCTTCGTTAAAGCTTAGGACAAAGATTAGGAAACTGGTGAGCTGGTACGAGACTGTTCCTCGACTGACTCGGGGGACAGTTGACAGACAGTGTGCAGCAGCAGCTTCGGGCGTGTGAACCTACCCTGGCTGTCATAAGTTACCTGCCTCTGACCTTTTAAGTGCGGATTGCGAGTATACAGCCACTAAATTTTTTTTCCGAAGTCTTTGAAGGAGAAAGCATAGAGGTAGTTCTTCAAAACCTGTTTACTGCTGCATTGTAAGTGCATCCCTTTATTTGCGTTCATTTTTGTTTTTAATGCTAACTACTTTGACTGGCTTCCTTTGTATGCACCTCTTTCTTTGCTTTTGTTTCTTTGTCATTACATCAGCCAGCAGACTGGCACACTCCGCAGCATCCCCACAGCCAGGGGTTGACATGCACCAGTTCTGAGGTCAATCAAGTGTCGCGCGGTGTGCACTGTCCTACAAGGTTTACGTTTCCAATTCAGAGTTTCGTTAATTTTGTAAAGCAGGCACATTAGCGGCTCAAAGCTTTCGATTCCTGGCCAATCTTGGAAATGTGTACGTGTCATGAAGAAAGGAACGACGGCGAATACTTTAGTTCTGCGCTGCATATATGTGCAGAGATAGCACAGTTGGTAGTGCACTGGGCTGCCATTATGAAGACGTGGGTTCAAATCCCATTGGATCACACGTGTTTCTTATTGATTCTTTACAGTGCCAGCCATTTTCTTAACTGAACAACAATGACGGCTTCTCACAGAATGCAGCACTGAAGGCTTCCTCCTAAACAAGCTGGTCGGATGAAGAAGGCATCAATTCTGCAATTGAATACCCTAAGCATGGGAAGCCGTTTCCTTCACAACCATGGGGAAAAGCTGAGAAGATAAAAACTCCAGCACGCAAAGGCCCACACTAAAGGTCCAACAAGGTGGTAGCAAACTAGGTACACATTCGGGGATCACTATTTATTTGCAATAAACCCATACAGTGAAATACAGGGTGCCCGAAAATAGGGGCATTCTTCCAAGCACAGTTGCGCAGTTGGTGCAAGTTGGAAGAGATGAACGAAAACACACTTGGGAACGTGAGAAACAGCGCAAACCGGATGCAGAGTGTTTCCCACGTTTTTAACATGCACCAACCAGCCCACTTGCTCACTGTTCCAACACACTTAGGAGAGAGTCGTTTAATCTCCCAAGACACTTTGTGGGTACAGAACTGTTGAGCAATCAAAGCTACACCTGGGCCACGAAGCCCACCAGGGTGGAGGGCTTTGGACATTGCTTTGCACAATCTGAGTAGAGCAGAGCACATGTGCACATAGAGGTTGTGGTACATTCATGACCACAAGTAAAACAAGTTCCCCTACGGTACATAGTTATTAATCTGGCATGAAACAAAGCGAAAACACAGGATGACAGAAATGAGTGCACAGATCCAGCATTGTGTCTGTGCACCCCTGTGTTCCCAAGCCCAGTTCCCCGACGTCTCCATTTATGTGGTAACCGCAAACTCGGCCTCCTAATGACTGCAGCATATTCGTCACACATAAACAACTTTTCAACTGGCATAAACACACGGTCAACCTTTCCCAGAAAGCTCAGCAAATATGGACAGCTCAGCGACCTTGCATGGACATGGTTAAGCTCTTGATTAACATTGCACATCACATGAACGTGAACTCATGGGGTAGCCCTGCGTTCGAGTCCACTGGACACCACCACAGAGTCCAAGGATCAGCCTCCTGGCCTTGGAAGTCCGGCTCAGTTGAGTGCTCGACAACCAGCTAGGCACCAAGGATGCCCTTTCACGAAAGCCAGGTCCCCCTCTGCTGGCAATCTGCGAAGGGGAGGTGACATGATCATCAAGAGGAAAGTGACTCGACCACCACTCACAAGACACAGTTATGATCCTCTCAGGATTATGGGTTCTGCCATTTCTGCATGCTCGGTATCCCCCAAGGCAGGCTTCTGCACCCGCTGCTGTTCAAAAGCACATGGGCTGCACTTTGCAGCACTGACACAGGTTTAGAAGGGCCTGGAGAAGCTTTTGTGTCGTTATTTTCCTTTTTTATGGTCAGTGAAAAGCCCCGCACCTAGATGCTGAGGGAAAACCATCATGAATCAGTGTTCCGGTTTTCTGGACATCCTACAAAACTTGTACGTGGGGGACCTGCAAATTGACGTCCAAACGAGCAGAGATTAATCATGGTACGGAGGGGGCAGGTCAGGGTTATGTCCCAAGTAGTGACAACCTTTAGTGCGTGCCTAATTTGGCCACACACAAAATTTTTAAAACAGGTGACTTGACTTTCTTAGTGAGTACAAGGATCGACCCATGGCAGTGGCCACAGTTTCAGTTAGCGGCTGATGGAAGCTTTTCGCACACTGTTCAGAAGGAACTGGCCGGAATGTGTAAAGCCTGAGTGATGCATGCAAATGCCTTCGAATGTGAAACAAGGACACAACTCATAGGGTAAAGTACCCTTGTGTACTTTCAAAAACACTCAGCACTAGACAGAAATGCGAGGCAAAGATTGCTGGTAGTAGTAGCAGTAGCAAGACATGGTTGTGCACACAAGTGCGCCGCACAGGGCAAGAACACCACCTTAGGAGTGAATACCATATTTTCGTGCGTATAACTCGCCCCTGCATATACTCCACATCCCAACATTCAGCCCGTCGTAAAAAATAAAAAAAATCCCGTGTATGCCTGCACATTTAATACAGGAAAGGCTGCACCAAAGCTATTGTCATGTGCCGGATTTACATGATTTTAAGTCGACTCAAACATAGGTCCACCCCCAAAAAATTGCATTCTAAAAGAAGAGAGAGAGAGAGAGACGAGAGAGACGATTACAAGGTGAGCCAGAGAGGTGTGAGTCTATGGAGAGAGGAGACGTGAGAGGAGAGAGTAGCGATGAGCTGATTAGAGACGAGACTATTGAATAAGGTGCAAGAACGATTTCAATCTAGTGTAGAGAGAGGTAGAGAGACATGCGAGAGCAGAAAATAGTTATTAGCAGAGATAGGACAGAGAGCGGAGACAGACTGAGAGCAGAAGCAGAGAGAGACATGACTGAGTGAGTCTAGAGAGAGAGCGATGAGAGAGAGGCAGAGAAGAGAGACGAGCTAGAGAGAGCTTAGCGAGCGAGACAGAGATTCACGAGATACGAGAGAGGGAGACGAGAGAGAGAGAGATAGAGAGAGAAGGAGCAGAGAGAGAGATTGAGAGAGAGGAGAGAGAGAAGAGAGAGAGCGCCGCCTAGAAAAATCGTATAACTAGTCGACTCTCCAACATTTAATTGTTAAATTTGAAAAAGAGGGTCGACCTACAGTCGTGTAAATACAGTGCTATGTAAACAGAAAAAGCATTATTTAGCAAGTACAATACCTATTATACTGACTGCAAAGCAAAAGTCCCAATTCACTCAGTGTCACTGCTCCAGCTAGAGCAATAGAGCAATGGAAGGCTTAGTCAATGTTACTGCTCAGGAGCTTTACGGCACAACACGCATTACCATGAAGCTACACTAAAGGAAAAGCCCTGCATATTATCAGCACCCCAACTTTGCCACTAAATTTTCGCATTTTTGGGCGGGTTATATGCGCGAAAATACGGTAGACAGCAGATAAATTCCCCATTGTAAGGAACTCTCCCACCACACGGCAGCAGGAGAGATCAGTGGTGCTATGCGTACCACAGGGGTTGATTGCAAGGGCAATGTCGCAAGTGGCAGGATTGCAGATTACAGAGCCCTTCAACAACGCAGGGCAAGGCACCTCAGGCACTCGCGCTTTCGCATTCAGAACCCGTAAAAAGTGCTTAGGTGTACCTGGACTTTTCTTGCAAAATGTTTTTCCACTGCATTTTTGTAGTCATGACTCTCGGAGCCCATGGAAGCACCATGCTTGAAGTGCGCATTTTTTGCTCAATCTAACCAAACTGACGTTAAACAATGTGACTTGTGGTGTTTGTCTCTGCTAGAGCCGCTACCTGCTAGGTTTGCCGGGATGGCATTAGGGAGACCTGACAGGGGGGGGGGTGAGGGATAGAAAAATTAGTGCAACAGAACGGAATAATTTACATGCGTTCTTAATTTTGTTAAAACAGAGCAAGAACTGAACTGCTTTGTCCACACTATAATAACAAGCTACACCATGGGTCAGTTGTTAACTCTTAGACGTGGCTGACGCTGCCCTTTTCAGAAAATCCTGGGGATACTGCCGAGTGTAGCATCTGATTGATTACGAGGTTTAACGTGCCGACGCAACACAGGCGATGAGGCGCGCCGTAGTGGAGGGCTCCGGATTAATTTTGACCCCCTGGGGATCTTTACTGTGTGCGGAAATCTCGAACACGGGCATTCTTGCTTTTCGCCGCCATTAAAAAAGCGGCCGCAGCAGCTGGGAACTGAACCTGCATCTTCATGCTCAGCAGCACGCCGCCTTAGCCACTGAGCCACTGCGGCGGGTTCGAGTGTAACAATGTGTGCTCCTGCGACACTTCGCCTAGAGAACGTGACTAAGGGTTGTGTCAGACATGGATAGTCGGAACTGGGTGCAATTTTCCTTTACTATGCTGAACTGCCTCTCGCATCGAGTGTTTCTGTGGTACTGAACTTGCACAAATGGCTGACTATGCTTTTTAAGCTCTTCACTGATAACGGTGTCAATTGGTGTAGGATTGAATTGGATTGTCAGGTAGCTCCGATGTGATGTGGCAAGATTCTGAGAAAAGGTTGGCCAAACTCGGGTGCGTATTCCGGAGGTTTGTGTTTCCGTCGCACACTCGTGCCAAACCATCAAAATCTGGGAGTCTCCCAGTCAATTCTGGAAACCTGGCAGGTATCAGAATCGGACTTTGTGCAAGAGAAAAGGGCAAAAATACTCTGATGCAGAGAGGGGCGTCGAATGAGAGAGAGGGGGAGCTTTAGCAGAGCACGCTGTTGGGCAATTTAATGAATACTTGTCCTAAAAATGGGAGCAAAATGACACACAAGCAGCAGGAGGGGACTTGTCCTGTCCTGTTTCGTCTGTTGTCCTGCTTACTATGCTCTAATTTTTAGTCAATGACAAAATTAAAGCCCAGTTAAACATGACAAACATAAAAAACATGAAAAAAATAAAAACGGCTGCATGGATTAGGGAACGGACTCGTGTGGAAGACATTAAGCAAAGAAATTAAGCAGAGAAAAAGGGCATGGGCATGACACATCATGCCTATGAAGGCCCACAGGTGGGCAATCCGTTTAACCGAGTGGCTGCCGAAAGACTACCGTATAAAGCGGAATATAGGTCGAGATTTTTTACCGAAAAATTTGCCAAAAAGTCACGCCTAGACCTATATAGCGGTCACTGGCATAATTCTAGTTGCCATCTGGCGACCAGGCAGCCCACTCGTGCCCATCCAAACCCCAAAGGCACCATCGCCACCACCATCAATCGGATGCGCCGCCGTCTCTGTTTTGTTGCTTCTCTCGCTGTCAGTGAATGTGTGCGTGCTCAAAATGAGTTTAGGCACCTGGTGCCAGTTCACAGCATCATTTAAAAGAAAAGTTGGGGCACTGGCAGGAAGGGCAAATTAACACGAGGACAGAGAAGAGAACAATGTTGTTCTCTTCTCTGTCGTCGTGTTAATTTGCGCTTCCCACCAGTGAAATGTACAAGCTGCCCAGCCACAATGGATCTGCACCTGCACTTTATGGACTGCCAAAAATCCATCAGTCCCAATGCGCCCCATTCTCCCTGCACAGCCTGTCGAAGTTCCGGCACCAAGTTCTGGCTCCGCTCGTCGGTAAAGGGACCACTCACGTTCGTAATTCTTTCGATTTTGTCGAGAAGACTCGCAACACCGTGATCGAGAAAGACGACTTGATGGTGTCCTTCGACGTGAAGTCCCTTTTCACGAGCGTTCCGATTGACCTGGCTGTCAACGTATGCACCGCTGCTCTCGAGGCTGATGAGACGTTGCCCCAGAGATCCCCGATCGATGTGCCAGATCTACGCAGGCTTCTAGATTTTTGCCTGAACAATACGTACTTCGTCTTTATGGGCCATTTCTACAAGCAAAGGCAGGGGACTCCAATGGGTGCCGCTATTTCGGTCACGGCGGCGAACCTGACCATGGAAGCGCTGGAAGCACGCGCGCTAGCCTCCTTTGCCCCTCACCCAAAAGTGTTCTTGCGTTACAACGTCGACGATTGTTTTTGCATCGTTCAGAAAGACGCGGCGAACAGCTTGCTGGCCCACCTCAACAGTATGGAACTTGCCATTCAACTTCAGTAAGGAGGCCGATGGGCCGGCTGGAAACTTCCCTTCCTGGACGTCCTCGTGTCTCCAGGGCAGAGGCTAGTTTCAGCGTGTACCGCAAGGAAACGCACACAGGCCGCTACCTGAACTTCAGCTCCTGTACACCCCGCTTCCCACAACAGGGCTGTTGTTAGCACACTACTGCAGCGTGCGAAAAGATTGTGCTCGAAGCCCGAGGATGCGGCGGTGGACACGGCAAAGGTATGGGACGACCTGGCTAGCTGCGGTTACCCGAGGCACTTTATAAGCGCAATGGAACGCCAGCTGACCCGACGGGGACAACCGGACACGCCTCCTGCCCCGATGAAGCGAGCTCCTGTGCCCTACCTTCCAGGAACAAGTGAATGTTTGGCACGTGTCCTACGGGAATATGACGTGCAGGTGGCCCACGTTCCAGCCAAAAAGATGCGCCATGAGCTCGTGAGAGTCAAGGACCGCTTGCCCAAGGAGCGCTTCCCCGGTGTGGTGTACGAGATATCTTGTGCAGACTGCAGCCGCGTGTATATCGGGGAATCAGAAATTATAAGCATCGTCTGCAGCAGCACACCCGTGACGTAAAGAATAAGAGCGTCCGCAACAATGCTTTAGCCGAACACGCCGTCGTGAATGACCACAAGATTGATTGGGACAATGCAAGAATCGTCGCAACAGAAAAAGTGACAGCATCACGGCTACATCTGGAATCACTAATCATTCAGACCGCGTCTAACACAGTCAATCGTAACGACGGAAATCTAAACCCGATCTACGCACGCTCTTTGCAGTGATTACTCCAGCCCACTTAAACGACCCACTTCTGGTGATGCATTCATTGTGAGCAAGGCTTCCGTGCTGGACGTCAGTACGTTTTGTTTGACTGGTCGGCATCTCTTTTTTTTTTTTTGTTCTAATTTTACCAACTCGCCCAAGCTTCCGCTTTAAAAGTTGGGGGTTCCAGGCCAACCGTGTACCTTGCGCCATGTCACCAAAAGAAGTGTCACTATGGCGTTACAGTAAAGCCCACTTATATCGAACACGGATATATTGAATTATTGCCTATATCAACCTTGTATAATTCAGATAAAAATCCGCATTTTAATTTTTTATATATGCAATTTTGCTCCAGATATACAGTCGAACCCGCTACAACGGGTTCGAAAAATTTTTGAAGCCATTCGTTGAGGCGAAATCTGCCCCAACCGGAAAGGCCGAATAGCCCCGTGTCCGCCATTGGCCAATGTTTAGGTGACGCGCCATCCATGTTTATTCGGTTCAATGTCTGTTTTTTATCACATACGGAGGGGGGTGAAAATGCAGGCGCAAAACGTAGTGTACAACACGTGTAATGATTCTTGCGTTAGGCCACGCTGTAAAGCCGTTATCACCTCTGACAGGGCACGGCAGCTATACCTTGGGAGGCAAGACGCGCGCGCGCATTTAACATGACCGCGCGCCGGCGACTAAGATAGGATACGCTTCAAGACCAAACACGCAAACCTGATTTTGCTCTTGGCTTGAACAAGGGTAGAAGGAAAACGCAAGGACACTGCTCACAACCTATGCGGCACCGCGCCAGCAGCGGAGCACATCGCCATTCAACTGGATACGGATTGGCTGTAGCTCTCCGCCTTGGCGAAGCGGGCCTGCGCCTCGTTAAAGACCGCCAGCCACAGATCACCATGCATGGCGTTGCGCCTGAAATTTTTGTTTTTGTTTCGCAACCACTGTTTTCCGGTGAAATGCTGAATGTTAAAAAGTTACAGATAGCTGGCGCTATGCTTTTTTATTGTAAAATTTTCAAACCCAGCCCAAATATAAAAATTTCGTTGACGAAAGCCGCCGAATGGTTCGTTGTTGCCGACTTCTATGGATTGACGGAAATTGAAATATTTCTCGGAAATTTCGTTAAGCGGCTTGGAGCGGGGTTACTGTATCGAACTCTCCCCCGCCAAATTTTTCCCTCTCTTAGGCATGCGGCAGGCTGTCCCGCAATTCACCGGTGCGCAGCAGTGGCGCGGGTGTTGCTTGCGACTCCCGCGGGAGCTCAAGCGCGCCCAAACCAGCCGTGGCAGAGTGGACCAGCTCCACGCGTGCATGCCGTTGGGGCGCTGCGAGCTGCGGTGTCACCGAACTTCAAGTCCGCGCCACTCGCTGACCGCACTTGCTCGGTTCGCTGGGTTCACCGTTATTCGCTTGTATCTATGCTTGTCTCCGCTCTGTCGAAGACGCCGAGGTCTCCGTACCGCTTCCGAGCACGAGCGAAGCCGTCGCTGCCGTTGCCCTGCTACGGCGATACTGCAGTGTCATTGAGGGACTGTTTAGATGCCGTGGAGCAGTCACCAGCAACGCGCTGCGCTCCAAGAAGCAGGCTATACTCACGCAGTTCTTCCGCCCCAATAAAATATTGTTTTCTTTCCGAGAAAGTGTCGTATCAATAGTGAACTGCAGGGTGGTAAGAGCTCAGCGTTAGCCCACGACTCTGTCAGCAGGATTGCTCTCATGTAAGTTTTTTTGGTTCACTTTCTATATCGAATTTTTGCTATATCGAACAATTTTACGATCCTCGCGCTGTTCGATATAAGCGGGCTTAACTGTAGCTGAAGGGGCAGCTCTCGGTACACAACGCTCGGAAGACCTCTTTTTATGGGCGCTGCTCTGTGCACCTGTGCTGCTGTACAAAGCGGCGACTTTTGTCCGCGAGCGTCACGTGACGTCTCTGCGAATGGAAAGCCTAAGATGCTTGCTGGCCGCCTGCGCAAACTGGCTCTCGCTATGGCCTGCACACTTGTGACTTGTGTCCCATGCTTTGCGCTGGCTTCACGATGGCATGGTCTTGTGAGTGTTTAAGAAGTGTTGCATAACCAATTCTGTGGACTGCACCGAGTACGACTTGCTGTGTGGGCGACAGCCAGCGAGAAGCAGTCATCCGACGACATTAAAGGGACAGACAACCGATTTTTGTCGAGTATATATTCTCTATCCCAAATGAAAGGGCATCACTTAAAGCACCTTGACGAGAAACGGTTTTGCTGATAACGCCCTAGAACTTGTTAAATCGAAATTTTTAGATCTACGAGCCGTATGTGTCCCTCCCAAAAATAATGCTGGCAACCATGACACAGAGTTGCTCGGCAACATACTTTTGTCTGTATGCGAAATGAAAAACAATATTTAAAAACTTGTACCCAGCTAAAAAAGTTTGAATCGCAGGCTTTCCTGTTCCTTTTTTGTTTTTTTTTTAATGCAATGGTCTATTTTGCCCGAATGCGCCATCTGTTGGGACTATAGTACACGTTGTGGAGGTGGGAGTTCGATTCTCCCCCGGGCACGACGTTTCTTTTTTTTTTTTTTTTTTGTTTTAAGCTGCCGTTGGCGTATTTGGAAACTGAAATCAAATATTTGGCAGCAAACACCCTGAACAAACGTCAAACCCTTTGGAATAGTAGCGAGGAGGAGAAGAGACTGTGTGCTCGAACAGGCACTACTATCAGTACATAGTGTTCCATCGTCATTAAAGCGTCCCGTTCGTGTCCCGGCTCGGTCCTTTCCGCGAAGCTCCTTCACTGGGTCTGTTTACTGAACGCTGCCGTTGATTCTGGGCATGGAGGCTTAGTTAGCCACACTGAGAGCAACCCAGCGACGGCGGGTGGCGTGTCTTTAAAATTTTCAAAATAATGTTTAGAAATGCATATACAATTTAACCTTGTTTAAATACTTGTGTTAAAAGGTTTTCAATACGTAAATAAATGTTTCAGGAGTTGCAGTAGCTGCCAGGTTTGCAGGTCACGTGACAGGGACACTTATTGTAGTGTCAAGTTTCGACACTACGAACCGCCACCCTTCTGATTTCAGGAAGTTTGCTGCCAAACTAAAATTATTTCCGCCAATTTGTTTAGAAATTGCTTGTGGTTACCGGGCTATATAAAACGCTCGCTTTCATATGAGCTAGAGAACATATACGCGACAAAAATCGGTTGTCTGTCCCTTTAAGCCAATCTGAGATGAAACAAGTTATAGCCTTAATAAAACGATGCTGTGTACTGAATTATTTTTTTGTGCATTTTTCGGCTACAAGGTAAGGGGGTCAATGTATATTCCGCATTATACGGTATAAATGCAAGAGGGGTCGGATGAACCACAGAAATTCGAGGGCACTCAGCCAGTGTTCAACAGGCCTTCGTCCTGCTACAACCAAAGTGATGACGAGAGAGGCTCCTCACCACTGGTCCTGCTGGTGGGTGCGCATGTGCAGGGCGCGGTGGTCCTGGCGGGCGAAGGCGCGGGGGCAGTGTGGGCAGCGGAAGGGCCGCTCGCCCGTGTGGGTGCGCGTGTGCTTGATCATGGTGGAGCTCAGGGCGAAGGCCATGGGGCACAGGCGGCACTGGAAGGGCTTCTCGCCCGTGTGCGTGCGCACGTGGTCCACCAGGTTGCTCTTCCAGCCGAAGCGCCGCCGGCAGAAGGGGCACTCGTACGTCGCCCGGTCCGCCCCGCCCCGCACCCGGTACCAGCCCACGGGGGACCGGCCGCCCGCCCGGTCGTTGGGCTCCTCCTCTGCTTCCTCCTCGGCTGCCGTCCGCACGCCTGCGGGCAGCAACGTTCGCTGTGACGGCCCTCCTTCACCCTCTGCCTCCCGAGCCTCACATTTGAAATGACCGAGCCTCTTCCATTATTGGTCTCAGACTGAGACTGTGGACGGAGACTAACACCAAAGTGTTTTATGCCGGGATACACCAAGATTTCCGTCATGGAAATGACGCCAGTATAACGAACACAGGAGAAACAGCAGAAAAAGTTTCGTTGACGCGGATGGTGCTGCCGTCTAGTGAGGTGAAGCGAAGTAGTGCATCATGACGCTAACAAGTGCCGACAGTTGGCGCCTCGATCGGGCAGTGTAAGTTGCGTCGTTTCTCAGTGCGATAACCCCAATTAAGAAAACTGTCGCATTACGCGCTGCAAAAAGGCAACGACGTCGACAGGCAAACGCCGTGAACTTGCTATATGACTCGATTTGGTGGGAAGAGAAACACCAGCAGGAAGTGGAACGTGTTCGTGCATTCATGGTCCAAGCTACGAACTCTGCCTCTCACGTTCCACAAGCCGGGCTCGTCACAACGCAAGCGTCTGGCGTACACGCCACAGAGCAGGACCGAAGTGGTCACACCTTTGCCAAAGTGACCCGCCAGCAGGACGTCGCTCGCCAAGCACACCCACAAGACAGCCGCTGAACCGCAAATCATGCTCCTTTCGCTGCAGATTTCGCTGCAAATTTCACTTTCGTGTTTTACCGATTCCTATGACAGAGGAATCAACCACAGTTTTTTATGGCAAGGAGAATCCTCGAACTACTCGCGGACTACCCATGGTGAGTACGCGACTAAATTGAAGATCCCCACTATACTCGGGTACAGGTGCCGTCATAATTGGAACAAGGATTTGTAAATACAGTTGAACCTCGATATAACGAACCTCGATAACGAAATTCGCGATATAATGAATTTTTCAAGTTTTTTCAAATTTCATGCAGTATTTTTTCTATTTCAAAATTTTGCAAAATGCATGTATTTTTATCTCGATTTTACGAAGTAATTTCGTGCGGCGCTTCCGATTTAACGAAGTCACGACAAGAAAGGAAGAACAAAATTCCTGTCGACGGTTGTTTTATTTTGACTCTCAGAGCCTACATTGAAAATATTCAGTACACGCATTAACTCTTAAACGGCTAAAATGAAAGAAAAGCGGTGAAATCTGCGGTTGACAACAATTAAAAGCGAAGAAAGAAGCTGCTCAAACCGCTAGCGGTGGTCATAGACGGTTGAATAGTGTGGCCATTTTGACGTCTCCATTTTGACGTCTCCATCTAGTTGCCTATGTTCACTATACCAGCGCCCTTTATGCTTAGGCTGCCGAAGCCTACTTCAAGCTTCTTTTCTACGCCTCCTTCCTCACGGTGCTGCTGCTCTATGTTGTGCTCGCTGATAAACACATTAATACTTTGTTCGTGCATCATTAGGTAAGTCTTGTAAGCAGCATGAGCACTCGAAGGGAAAGAAAAGTGTTGCGAACAAGAGCCTGAGGAAGTGTCGGTGAAACCGACGGTAGACCGACGGTCACCGAAGTGATGAATGCCATCGACGTTCTGCGGAGGCACGCAGGCGCACGCGAATGTTTAAGAGCAAGCCTTGTTAGCGCTGTCAGCATACGAGGTCAAGAAACGCCAAGCACTGCTTACGGACTTCTTCACTATGGCTTAAACATTGAGTGCTGGTGGCAATAAGATGCTCTCTTTGAACGTGGTCATCTTCGTTTCACCCGTGTTTATTAGACAGCTGCGATGCGGAGAAATCAGTTTCTTTAAGGCTCAGTGGGCATAAAAGTAATTGCCTAATCGAATTTGGCCAGAAGATATTTAATGTAAGCTTTCCGCTTTAGCGGAGCACGTAAGCGCTGCTACACACAGTCGGTCCGGATGTACTCTGCTTGACTCGCAATCATGGCCATCTCTAGTGTCGTGGTTGCATCACGCGCCCATACTGCAGAGTATTTGTACATGAAAAAAGTCTTTTGGAAGTTTTATAGCCCCCTTCCGCTGTTGGCCCGCCACACCCCTCAATGCCGCGCCTAAGCCTACCACTGAACAGACTAAAAGAGGCGTAACTTCGAACCAGCACCTCGTCGGGGGTGAAGTTCACGGGGCATGGACGCGGGTTCAATTGACTAACAGCGACGTTTAGTGTTGATTGAAATGAAAAGAAATAAAAAGTGGAAACCTAGTCTGCTATCACATTTAATGAGGCGTTGCGGAAAAAGCACCAGTTTTACAACGACACATGAACTACCGTCGGCTATCTTAAATCCATTGCCTGATAGTTGACACTCTTAATTCACACAATTTTCGCGGCCAGTTTTAGTACAAATTTCGCTTTAAGTGGAGAGGTAACTACATAGCAGTTGTTTGTGTGCGATGGGAAAGGTTTTGAAACCTCAATAACTGGTTAAATGAACTGTAAAATCGAAACCTCGATTTTACGAAATTCTCGATTTAACAAAATTTCAGCCCCCAAGTACGACTTCGTTATATCGAGGTTTAACTGTATCACAAAATATTTGCCTTACCGGCTTTACGGCAGCCATTACAGGTTCACAGGAAGATTTTTTTATTAGGGAGGACTTCTTTTAAGTGCGCACCAATGCAGCCAGGCAGTTTCTGGAAGAAGAAATTTCTGTAAATTCACGAGACCGTGTTCCAATTACTTTTGACGCCACCTGTTCAAGTTTAGAGAGGCAATAGCTGGTGTAGTGTATCACTCTGGTGAAGCGACCGATTTCTGACGTCCACGCGTGCACATTTTGAAAGGAGACGGCGCTTAATGCGTGACATCGTCTTCCTATTCTCACGTAGCTTGTTTGTCGTTACTGCAGTAACTTACAAGTAGATAAGGTAAAACAAAATCTTGGAAACGGCTCATTTCACGCAGAACACACTCGCAGTATTGCACTCTTTGCTGCATTAACGTCTGGAGTGGGGCCAGTTGGTTCATTATGAACATACAAAACAGCGCAAAAAAACTTGCGGCTTAATCACTTGTGGCTGGCCACTCCCTGCTCATAATGATCCCTTCATATCGGAAGCGGTTCTCGCACTCGTGAGTGTGAGCACACTTCAAGTGAGTGCACCCATGAGCACTCACTCAGAATGCCGCTTCTACTCATGAGAGCTTGCCACTCGTGCATGCCACTCATACTTGTGCACGTGTTCATTGTGCAGTTGCATTAAGCTTCTCGAACTGCTCATCGCTACGCTTCTGCTACTAGCCACCGCAAGGGCAAGTTCACTTGCCTTACTGAATATGGCTTTGATGGAGACCTGATGTTGTGACGCGCTACCAGTTTAGGCCCAGAATGCACTTTGCTCCCGTTTGCTTACGATGCAGATAATATAGGCTGTTGAAAGTGCAATTTAAAAGCGGCCACCAGAGGACACCAGCTAGCTCATCGCCCAGTGGCGACGTCATGATATAGCCTACTGGGCACAGCAGAAGGACTTGCTGGGGCCCATGCTTCCCCTGGACGCCTGGTACAACATAACCGAGCCCCACGAAGTTCAGGAGGCATATCGACGGTACTTCCCACCCCTCCCGCAGCCAACCTGCCTACAGATGCATGCAGTCTCACCCGTGCCCTCTCTGCCAGCACTGCAGAGCACCGTGTTCCCCCACCCTGAGCAGTGGGCAGAGGAACTGGCCAGCTCCAATCGCGACTCCTGCTGACTGTGTTTGAGGAGGGGACAGCAACGTCCAATGGGGTACCGGAATTCACCCACATACCGTTCGCCATGTTTTCTATTTACGCCTTGTATCAGTCGGTTCTCCATGTTCACTGCTTAACCCAAAAGTGCCGATTCATTTCCGCACGTTCTCTCCTGAAATGTTTGTTCCAGCTTCGCATTCCTTACTGATTTGCTTGTCCGCACTGAACCTTTGCATTTCTTCCCTGAAATGTGCCTACGACAACTTTTCTCTCCATTACTGCTTTTCATTTTGTGTTTCCAGATGTTTGTACATCTGTTGCGCTTCCTACCTTTCTCTTCGTGCTTTTCATTGTAACTCCCCTTACTCCACCATCACGGCCTGTATGGTATTTTAAACAAACAAACAAGCAACGCCCTTACACAACTGAAGTTTGTTCTTCCTCTGTTGTGGCGAGCCAGGCACTGTTGCATGTCAGGCTGAGGAGGGCACTGTGTGAGGACGCTGGCCTTAGAGTGTGACATCAGCGTACCTGCCAACCTGGTGAAATGGACCTCTCCCTGTGAGTAAACACCCAACGTCGTGGTGTGCCCGTGCGTGACGGGGGCACCCACTGGCGGCCTGACGGCCCGACACTAACGACGTGCCATTGGTTTCCACCACTTCTGGCCACCTACATCACAGGGGGGGGTCTAGCGATCCTAGCTGCAGCCGTCACGTTTCCATGTGGCTTTCTGCCCCTAAAACCACCACAGCACAACTGCAGGGGTGAGACAGCTGTGCATATTGTGCAGTTTTGATACAAACGTGTTTTCCTGCGCCAGGCTGCTCCTAAAGCTTGAAAATTTCGAAAATTGCGCCAAACTGCTCCAAAACAGTCTGAGAGCCAAGGATTTTAACGCTCCCTGTCAGTTTCAGTGGGGAAAAAATGCTTACTGGCGGCATACTTTTCCAGCATCTCCAAGGTGCATGCTGTTTGTAAAGGTTTAATTGATTTATCATTCAATAAAAAACCCGCGTAAAATGTCCCGAGATATTTTTTTTTTTCGGAAGTCGCAATGTCGGGTTGTACATGTTATATTCTTTGAGTTTTTAAAGTTTTCCCATCGAAAACCCTTGCAAAGTCCTGTAGAAAAAATACTTATGTGTACTGAGGTGGCAAACTACTTGTGCCATGGCCGGGCTAGGGCGGCGGCGTGGCGCGCATTGGTATCAACACCTTCAAGTGGGAGATACGCTTCTCGAATCCCACAATGGTACCCATTCGACTGCTGGGTGTTCCCGTTAGCAGCTGTAATAGCACGAAACAGTGGATAGCCTCACTAGGAAAACTTGGCGTTCACCTTACACCTAGTTACCCGGATATCGAATAAATATGGCGGGGCGCACCAAACAGCTTGCACCATGCTCGCCCGTGCTGTGGCGCATGGGCGCTTCACTTACGGCTTCCCGGTTTATGAATTCCGGCATTCACATGTAAACGCCCTCCACCAAATGAATCGGCACCTCTCCGTGCGATCAGTGGCCTCCCCGCCTTCACAAGGGTAGACACTCTACACGATGCAGTTCCCCTTCCGCCTCTCACTAACCTCATCGAAGAGACAAAACTACGCTTCCATATCATCTGGACCATTTGCCACAAGGAAAAACGACTCCAAAAATGGGACCACTTAAATAGTCAGTCTGAGAGCACCGATTTGCCGACAGCATTCCCTCCGTGGGAACGCCCATCCATCGGAATTCTGCGTCGACGCCCGATCCGCCGGGATAAAAGAAAAGTATGCGAACAATACGTTCGCACTCGCAAAGACAAGGAAGGCGACGAAGCTGACATCTACACCGACGCGGCTCTGAATGGAACGACGGCGGCCGTTGCCTGGACATCTGCGGACCTGCCGAATTGAATGGAATCCAGGCATATTTCTAACACATACGACCTCGTAGAAGAGGTAGAACTTCTAGGAATTCTGGGAGCCGCGAGCAAATTTATAACCATTCCGGCCATCTATCCACAAAGAAATTTCGCATTATCACTGATTCCTATGTTGCTGTCCGAGAGTTGAATCGTCCGTTTTCACCGAACAATACAGCAACCAACATCCTTACCATGATAGAGACCTACAACTTGAAGGCTTCAAAGTTCGAATTGTTTGGACTCCAGGACACACTACAGGCGCAGAAGGCAACCGTATGGCACACGACGCTGCCAGGGAGAGGCTACAATCACCTCCCGCGGTGCCCGCCACGCCCGTCCCCCCTCTCCAGGCAGACTGGCAACTCCAGCTTGGCACCTCAAAAAGGAAAGCTGCAAGCGCTTACAGGCAGAAACTCCTGTTGGCATCCTTGCCCTCTCAAGCGCTTCTCGCGTCCAGGGGAAGTATTCGCCAATAAAGTGTATGCGAATGCAGCGTACACCCCCCACATTATTTTATAAATGGACAGCTCCAGCAGGATCCGAATTGCGCCGATGCCCCCACTGTAGTCGTGAAGGCACACCAAATCTTTATAACTTAATTTGGCTTTGTCCATTATTCGACCGTAATCGCCACAGCTTTAAACTCTAGGTCCCGCCCCTGCGACTGAACAGGAACATGTTAGTCGGGTCCGTGACGATCCCACCACACTAGAAGCAATCACCGAGTACGCCCTTGAAAGGACTCTACAAAATTAGTGTAACGGCCTGGTAGACTTCCCCGTTCTACCTACAATGTGAACTGACTGCAGCGTGCACTGTTTTCAGTGTGAACCGCATTGTCTACAGTGTGAACTGTACATTTAAGTGTGAACTGTGCATTTTGGTGCCACTGACTGACTTTAGTGTGTTCATTTTGTGATTAGGACCCTAAGACTGCAACTGTGTTCATTGTGCGAGTTGTGCCCTTCCCTTTTTCCCTCATCCTTGCTCCCCCCAGGGCCCAATGGCCTCTCGTTAATAAAGTTTTTTCACTCACTCACTCACAGCGCGTGCCGCTGCTCTAGCCCGGCCGGCTTGTGCAAGGTGATGAAAAAACGGCAATTTTAGGAGCGCTGTATCTC